>JAOPHQ010001470.1:70000-120329 GCA_030340625.1 Merluccius polli
TGACTTTCTGATAGGGCTCAATGCTCTTCATGTTGATGCGGTGCTCCTGCTCCCCGATGACGACTGTCCTCCACAGCTTGCCGTCCTGCCGCTCCTCCTCCGCGCCGCACGCCGCGATTGGCTCGCACGGCTCCCTCGCCCCGCTCCTATTGGCTGCTTGGGGATCTAGTTAACAAAACAACAACAACAACAACAACGCTGCATTGTAATCGTGTCGCGATAGAGACTACATTCACACTTGGTGCGATGGTTAATGCTTCACTTCCAGGTGGTTGGTTTAGGAGAATATAATATTATATGACATATTCTATATTTTCAAAAGTAAAAAATATAAATACGACGTATGAATAGATTTCTTCTCTGCGATATTGGCTTGGCTCGGCTTGTTCTTCCCTCACATCTGACAGTCAAGCAGGCTTGGGAAACCCCTGTGTCCCCTCTGTGGGCCATTTCTATTCAAGGGCCCCGGGGGCCCCGTCATGGGGGGCCCCAGCGGCGCCGACCCACCGTCCCAGTCCATCTCGTGGTCCGTGTAGTCCAGGTAGTCGCCCTCGTCCGGCGTGTCGAGGTCGTCCACGTCGATGTCGAGGTCGTCGGGCGTCTCTCCCAGGTCGTCCTCGCTCTGGTCCAGGGAGAGGCTGATGCGGGGGGCGGACAGCTTCTTCCTCTGGGCCGGCCCCCCTCCCTCCTCCTCCTCCTCCTCCTCCTCCTTGCAGGGGGAGCGAGGTGGGAGGAGCTACGGGGGAAACATTACACACATGCATACATGCGTTCATCAGGCGGCGTGCGGACACCGGGGGATCGAACCCAGTACCTTTGGGCTGCCGGGAGTCGAACACCCGATATCACATGATGATTTTGTGCTCTCTTTATATCGATATTTTGAATAAGAGGGCATACTATTTATTCTGCTTATACCACAGTTTCCAACAATTATTATTAGATATTAGTAACTTTCATCTATAATAACAATTGTTTGTTTTTTATCGACTTAATCAGCTGAAATTAAAACACTCTGCTGCGGTGCTTTGAGCAAATTGTGCTTTGCATTGGCAAGCAAACTGCGGTCGATGTTTAATTTCAAGTCATGTCAGTTTAATTTGCCCATTGTTTTCCGACGTTGTGTGGGAAAGGGTGTGCCGTCGCTGACACCCTCGGAATGGCCGTCGACCAATCGGAATCGAGCACTCAAACAAAACGCTGCGTGGTATAATCGTGAACATATGAACAATAAGGAACTACGCATGCTAAGGTGACCTGGAGGCTCACCTGGCCTGGAATCTGCCCTGTCAGCGGCGCTCATCTTGGTCTCCGGCGCCGGGTCCATGCGCACATCACCTGGAAGAACCTGTCGGGTGTCATGTTTCGCGTTTATTTGTCGTAGGCCTGCTATACGCGCATGAGAGAAGTCAGGAATGCGGACAATCTCAGGCATCCCCCGATTGCGCAACGTAACACATCAGAGGGTAAATAAAACATGCAGGCAGAAGTAGACGACGAAAAGATGAAGTCATGAAATACCGGAGGAGAATCTGAATCAGGGGGACGAATGTATGGGGACAGTAGAGCGACGGGTCTACTGTTGTTTCCAATCGATCAATGGACTCCATGTACTCAAAGAGGCGCACGCACACGCACACACACACACATACACACGCACACACACACACACACATACACACGCACACACACACACACTATAAATACCAATGCAGGTATTTATTGTAGAAACACCCTAAACCCATAATACGTTCTTCCAAAAGGTTAGACAACACAAGTAGTAAGGTCCTCAAAAGATGATGATCTTTGTGAGGACGACAAAGAGCGCACAGCAAACACACACACACACACACAATAACGCTAAACGCCGAAAGGTCAAACGCACACAGGAGCTTTTCCTACACAACACATCCTGATTCAGTTGACACACATTTGATGGAACAGATTACACAGCTCTCCCCTCAGCTGTTTAAAGCAACAATTAAACGCTACCTACCGTTACTGTTTATGACTCGTGGCAAGCTGCCAAACATTGTCTCTTTGTATTTCTTTGTCCTCACCTGAACAATTAGAAACGACAAAATACCCCTTCAACACACGGCTCATGGAAATATCTGAAAGCACGGTGGCTCTACGAAATCGAGCGTGAGGCCGGTCTTCAAAAGTGTCAAACTCATAGTGTTGACTCGAAGCCCTGACTGTCGTTCATCGGGTATATACTACAGCAACAACATGTCAGTTAAAGTATATTTGCTTTGCTTATGCCGTCTTCACCGCATCACTTTAAATCCACTCTCTCTGTAAACAGACCATATAGCCACAAATCAACTATGCTGAAAGTTTACAGGACAAAACAGCTCAAATACAATTTGCACCATGAGGAATGGAGTATATATACATATATAGATACACACACATACACATGCACACACACGCAGATGCATGCACACAGACACATGCATACACACACACACACACACACAAAGATGACAGAGAAAGAAATGACATTGAGACATTGGGTGCATTCGCAATGTTTAAGCGCTGATTCAATTCAAATGTCCAGCCCTGGCACAGGCTGAGATTCGGCTCGGATGCAAATTCCCAGTGGGTCACATGTGTTCAGGCACATAAAAATAGAAAGCCCGCTTCCTCTCTGCGGGGAGTGGCTGGCAGCGCACACAGAATGGGATCGCATTAGCGAAACCAACAACAACACCACACATGATGCATGTCAAAAGCATTGATTGTGGATCAGAGATGATGTCATGTTGTGGGTGTTTCATCCGTGGCATAAAAGAGAGCCAATAAACCCAACAACCAAGGGGGGGGGGGGGGGGGCAGAGCCACAGAGACTGAAGGGAGGGAGGGGGGGGGGGGGGGGGGGGGCGGTCAGCATCAGCTGTTCTGTGCATCCTCCATGCTGAGCATCCCTCCATGCTGAGGGATGCTGAGCAACATCACATCCATTAGGACCACAGTGCCGAGACTAGCAGCCCCTCCCCCCCACCCTCCCTCCTCTCTCTTCCTGTCTCCCGGCTAAGAGGAGAGAGAGAGAGAGAGAGAGAGATACAGAGATACAGAGAGAGAGAGGGGGGGGGGGGGGGGGAAACCCTAACATCTCTCTTTTTCCCCCTTCCTCATTGTTATGTGCTCCAAAACAAATGGCATTTTATTTTACTCACCACTGCTGCTGCACAGGAATTGCTGACCTCTTTTGTTTCAGAGCATTGATGTGCTATCCCAGCTCCCTTTGCTTAATCCTTTCTTCCCGTCTCTCTGCAGAGATGCTCAGCTTACAAACAGCTCGCAGCTTCCACCATTTTGTGGTCACATGATCTGGGCTACGACCAAATAAGGGCAATCACCTGCTAGAAGGGCTCTGCACATTTTCTCATAGAGGCTGTGCATTGAGTGCATATATGTACACACACACACACATATATATATATATATATATATATATATATATATATATATATATATATATATATATATATATATATATATATATATATATATATAAAGAGGGAGCGAGAGAGAGAGTAATAGATTCAAGAATAAGGTTTAGAAATATACATTTGAATATAGCATATTATATAGTATTTCTCATATACCCTTTCATATTGTATAAACTTTGTCCTGCGTTTCCTGAAGCGCTTGGCTGTGGAACAGTGTCTTTAACCCGTGACCGTCATTAGTAAAACCATAATGAACACCACAGCTGATGGGACACATTCCCCCTCCATCACAATCAAACACTTAGTGCCAAAAAGCGACGTACAGACGGACCTGTTTGTAACTTACCTCTTTCTCTCCTGGTCATTTTACCCTCCCACCCACACCTCCAGGTTGCACAAGAGCAGAGCGTCAGCCGGTCAGGTCTCTAGTGCAGCTCACCTGCTGTCTGGTACAAAGGTTGCTGCTGCCGGCCAAACCGGCCACACACCCCCCTCCCCTGAGGTTTAACTGAAATCTGAATCTGCTGGTTAATCAGTTTGGAGCACACATCAATTGTGAGATAAACATTAGCTTCTCACGTTTTGTGTTAAAAAATTATATATAACAGTAAATATACTTCAAATATTTATTGTAAATGCTTAAACAAACGAAGTGTAACCATTGCATTTGATCATAAAGCAAAATGAAAATAATATGTTGAAAATCACATCCTAAAACACCTATCATTTTTTTTTTAAATACTTTAAATAGTTAAAAGAAAATGCAGTTAGGAAGTATATACATACATACACACACACACACACATATATATATATATATATATATATATATACTGTATACATACATACATACATACATACATATATATATGCATATATACATACAGTACATACATACATACATACATACATACATACATACATACATACATACATACCGTACATATACACTTCCAAGAAGAGCAGTCATTAATGGCCCCCTATTTTACCACTGGGTGTGACTTTATTAGCCATTACAAGCCATTTCAAAACCTACCTCCCACATGGTGGTAAAGTAGTCCATTACGACAGGTAGAACTGCATTCCTACATCTTATCACAAATGGCTGATTAAGCTCAACGTATTCATGACAACACAAACAATGTCGGAGGAATTTGTCCTCCGACATTGTCTGTGTTGTCTGCTAACCCTAACTCGTTAAGCTCTTTCGAGATCATTTGAGACTTTTGTACTATTGCATAATTAACACATCAGTAACTTTCTCAACCCAAAAATATAGCTGACGCAGCAGCAGCCATCTGTAATGACTTAATTTCTCTCTTCAACTGACTTCAGGCTCAGGCACTTTGTCGGTAAACATCTGCAACACTTAATCAGTACTATGTAATTGTCGACAGATTGCACCCCCCCCTCCCCAAAAAATAAAACAAAAATAAAAAAACTTCTTCTTTACAATCTTACTCAGTCACTATCTTAAGTTGAATTTGTCGAAGTTGATCTTCATGATGATGTCTTTGACGTCGCTGAAGACGCGCCGGATGTTCTCCGTGTCGGTGGCGCAGGTGTAGTGGTGGTAGAGGCCCTTGGGGTGGTCGGCGTGCTGCTCCTTGTACATCTGGAAGATGAACGCCTTCGCCGCGTCAGCGTCCCCCCGAGGTCCTGGGGGTGGGGGTAAAGAGTTGGAAACGACAGTCAATTTTGCCGATTCTGAAGGACGTCAAGAGACTCAAGTTATTTACTATGGAAACCAAGGCCACTGAATTCTGCAAGCACGTCTTCCCGCCAGGTAACGCCCGAATGTTTTATACATTATCTTATTACAACCAAAAAGGACTTTTAGTGTTGTAATTAAAGTCTACAAGACTCAGATATGACATAGCGTCCTATGCGACCAGGCTTGCGTCAAGATTTTCCCATGGTGGTGGGACGGCAGAATAGGAGGACTCATAGAGAGACATCCCCATAAATAAGGACTCATGGAGAGACTTCCCCATAAAGAAGGACTCATAGAGAGACATCCCCATAAAGGACTCATAGGGAGACATCCCCATAAAGAAGGACTCATAGAGAGACATCCCCATAAAGGACTCATAGGGAGACATCCCCATAAAGAAGGACTCATAGAGAGACATCCCCATAAAGAAGGACTCATAGAGAGACATCCCCATTAAGAAGGACTCATAGAGAGACATCCCCATAAAGAAGGACTCATAGGGAGACATCCCCATAAAGAAGGACTCATAGAGAGACATCCCCATAAAGAAGAAGGACTCATAGAGGACATCCCCATAAAGAAGGACTCATAGAGAGACATCCCCATAAAGAAGGACTCATAGAGAGACATCCTCATAAAGAAGGACTCATAGAGAGACATCCCCATAAAGAAGGACTCATAGAGAGACATCCCCATAAAGAAGGACTCACAGAGAGACATCCCCATAAAGAAGGACTCATAGAGAGACATCCCCATAAAGGACTCATAGGGAGACATCCCCATAAAGAAGGACTCATAGAGAGACATCCCCATAAAGAAGGACTCATAGAGAGACATCCTCATAAAGAAGGACTCATAGAGAGACATCCCCATAAAGAAGGACTCATAGAGAGACATCCCCATAAAGAAGGACTCACAGAGAGACATCCCCATAAAGAAGGACTCACAGAGAGACATCCCCATAAAGAAGGACTCATAGAGAGACATCCCCATAAAGAAGGACTCAGAGAGACATCCCCATAAAGAAGGACTCATAGAGAGACATCCCCATAAAGAAGGACTCAGAGAGACATCCCCATAAAGAAGGACTCATAGAGAGACATCCCCATAAAGAAGGACTCAGAGAGACATCCCCATAAAGAAGGACTCATAGAGAGACATCCCCATAAAGAAGGACTCACAGAGAGACATCCCCATAAAGAAGGACTCATAGAGAGACATCCCCATAAAGAAGGACTCAGAGAGACATCCCCATAAAGAAGGACTCATAGAGAGACATCCCCATAAAGAAGGACTCAGAGAGACATCCCCATAAAGAAGGACTCATAGAGAGACATCCCCATAAAGGACTCAGAGAGACATCCCCATAAAGAAGGACTCATAGAGAGACATCCCCATAAAGGACTCATAGAGAGACATCCCCATAAAGAAGGACTCACAGAGAGACATCCCCATAAAGAAGGACTCATAGAGAGACATCCTCATAAAGAAGGACTCATAGAGAGACATCCCCATAAAGAAGGACTCATAGGGAGACATCCCCATAAAGAAGGAAGGACTCATAGAGAGACATCCCCATAAAGAAGGACTCATAGAGAGACATCCCCATAAAGAAGGACTCATAGAGAGACATCCTCATAAAGAAGGACTCATAGAGAGACATCCCCATAAAGAAGGACTCATAGAGAGACATCCCCATAAAGAAGGACTCATAGAGAGACATCCCCATAAAGGAAGGACTCATAGAGAGACATCCCCATAAAGAAGGACTCATAGAGAGACATCCCCATAAAGAAGAACTCATAGAGACATCCCCATAAAGAAGGACTCATAGAGACATCCCCATAAAGAAGGAAGGACTCATAGAGAGACATCCCCATAAAGAAGAAGGACTCATAGAGAGACATCCCCATAAAGAAGAAGGACTCATAGAGAGACATCCCCATAAAGAAGGACTCATAGAGAGACATCCCCATAAAGAAGAAGGACTCATAGAGAGACATCCCCATAAAGAAGAAGGACTCATAGAGGACATCCCCATAAAGAAGGACTCATAGAGAGACATCCCCATAAAGAAGGACTCATAGAGAGACATCCTCATAAAGAAGGACTCATAGAGAGACATCCCCATAAAGAAGGACTCATAGAGAGACATCCCCATAAAGAAGGACTCACAGAGAGACATCCCCATAAAGAAGGACTCACAGAGAGACATCCCCATAAAGAAGGACTCATAGAGAGACATCCCCATAAAGAAGGACTCAGAGAGACATCCCCATAAAGAAGGACTCATAGAGAGACATCCCCATAAAGAAGGACTCAGAGAGACATCCCCATAAAGAAGGACTCATAGAGAGACATCCCCATAAAGAAGGACTCAGAGAGACATCCCCATAAAGAAGGACTCATAGAGAGACATCCTCATAAAGAAGGACTCATAGAGAGACATCCCCATAAAGAAGGACTCATAGAGAGACATCCTCATAAAGAAGGACTCATAGAGAGACATCCCCATAAAGAAGGACTCAGAGAGACATCCTCATAAAGAAGGACTCATAGAGAGACATCCCCATAAAGAAGGACTCATAGAGAGACATGCCCATAAAGAAGGACTCATAGAGAGACATCCCCATAAAGAAGAAGGACTCATAGAGAGACATCCCCATAAAGAAGAAGGACTCATAGAGAGACATCCCCATAAAGAAGGACTCAGAGAGACATCCCCTCATAGAGAATAATCCCTGGATGGATTGACTCGTGGATGGGTGTGTTTTATTCTTGAGAAACTTTCTAGTTCAGCTGTTTCAATGGGGTAAGTAGCTGCAGTGGAAAAGTGACATAGTGCAGGTTTAACTCAACATCATTATGTGTATATTATGTGCACATATGTCGGACCTTTGAACTTGGGGAAATAGTCTGCCAAGTGGGAGTTTGGGATCTTCTCCGCCAGCAGGTCTGTTTTGTTGAGGAAGAGGATGAAGGACGTCTCTTGGAAAACGGGGTTGGAGACAATAGTCCTGAACAAAGCGTTGCTCTCTTCCAGTCGATTCTGAGAAGAAGATCAGAAAACAAAAAAAAATAGCTAGAAAAAAAAAAAAAAAAAACCAAGCTACTGGACAGGATGAAAAGCATCTACCTCCTTTTAAACATGTAAAAGAAAACACTCACAGAAGTATGCAAGACTGACAAAAAAAAAGTTTTGCCCTTACCTCTTTCGAATTTTCAAAGAGGACCTGGTCGTACTCGCTGAGGGCGACGAGGAAAATGATGGCAGTTACGGACTCAAAACAATGGATCCACTTCCTCCGTTCTGAACGCTGGCCTCCCACATCCACCATCCTGTATCAAATAACGAATACAATACAATAAGACCCATGAACAAAGAGGAAATTAGGTAGACCGATCACAGAGAGAGAAATTAGGAGAAGTAAAAACTGTGTGAATGTGTGAAGTGTGACCTGGCCTGCAGGGACCGACCTGAAGAGAACCACCTTCAGGTCGAAGGGGTACTCTATGATCCCCGTGGTGGGAACCCGGACCCGGAGGATGTCCTGCAGCGTGGGGATGTACGACGGAGCGGTGATTCTGTCCAAGTCACTCAGGTAGCTGAACACCACACACGCACGCACACGCACGCACGCACACGCACACACACACACACACACACACACACACACACACACACAGGGGAGTCTAGTGGTTACTTACTTACTTACTGAATTCATCAAAAAACACGGAAATTGAAAATTAGGTTTATTCAAAGGAAGCTTAAAGGATGCTCATTTGTATCCATGCTTTTATTGTGACAGTATACCATATAGTTTGTGAATAATATGGTATACAGTTAGCCTAGAAATCTAGACGCCCCTAGCGGCAGCAAATTTAATTTGCAGCCAGGGGGTCTAGCACTTCTCCGTCGGCTTTCTGTGCTGGAAACAGAAAATCTGTCAGACCAATCACAGCGTGAGGGGCGGAGTCGGAAGCCGGGCTACCATGACGACAGAGTTGCGACGGTTCCGTGTTAGAGGTAAACAATGGCTGCTGCTGCTGGCGAACAGCTGTCTTTCGACTCGGCTTTGGCCGCGACTCTTCAAGACTTGAAGTTAACATTTTATTTGAGAAAAGAACAAAGAACGGCACTGAAGTCTTTCCTCGAAAATAAATATGTATTCTGAGTTTTGATTAATTACGTAGTCAGAGCCGCCGTCGCTTAGCCTAGAACTCTAGACACCCCCTAGCGGCAGCAAATTTATTTGGCAGCTAGTGTAGTCTAGCAAAGCTCCGTCCGCTTTTTGGTGCTGGAAACACCAAGTATGTCTTGTATGTCTGGCCAATCACAGCGTGAGGGGCGGAGTCGAAAGCCGGGTTACCTAATGACGACAGAGTTGCGACGGTTCCGTGTTAGGTAAACAATGGCTGCTGCTGCTTGCGAACGGTTGTCTTTCCACTCGGCTTTGGCCGCGACTCTTCAAGACTTTAAGCTAACATTTTATTTGAGAAAAGAACAAAGAACGGCACTGAAGTCTTTCCTCGAAAATAAATATTTATTCTGAGTTTTGATTAATTACGTAGTCAGAGCCGTCGCTCTGACTACGTCACCTTCTTCGTTGCTCTGATTGGTTGTAGCGCTATCCTATTGCGTGCAGAGGGAACTTGAAAGACAACCGTTTATCCCGCCCACACTGCCAATGGAGCTGAGCCAGACACTACATCTTTCTGATGTGGGTCTGGCTTGCCAGGCTAGTATACAGTACAAATATATAGAATTATAAAATAATATAAATACATACAAGTACATATAATAATTGCAAGCAAAATTATGTATTTCAATTATTTAATTGTCATATAATTGTTATATAAAATTACAATATTATAAAAAGTTATATTTATTGTTAAACCTTTATTTAACCAGGAAAATTCCCATTGAGATTAAAAATCTCTTTTTCAAGGGAGTCCTGGCATATAAAAGTTATATATATATATATATATATATATATATATGTCATTACTGACACATATACAGTATATATCACTTTTGTTATTATTGCATTACTATTACTATCACATTACTATTATCAACTTACTATTTGGCAGAGTCAGAGAGCTGAAATTCCCTCCTGCGGTCGTAGGTTTTCTGGACCCCATGGTCGCTCCAGACCCTGCGGATGGCGTCCACCTGCCAGGGCTCCAGAGCAGACACCTGGTCCACCTGGACCTGACTCAGCTTCTCCGCCAGGCCCTGGCACACACAAACAGGGTCTATAAACCTCTAGGCAGAGAGATCACGAATAGTAGCATCATCCCCGTCAACGGCAAAGCAATTTCTGTCCTCTTACTTCCTATGAGCTACAGTATGAACGCCAGTGAACAGTCCCCCGGAGCGAGGAGAATACGAACGTGACAAGGAGAACAACAACAGACACAAGGAGAATAAATATGCAGATATTTGACAAAGCAACATCCGAAACATGTAACAGAGAGTCAAAGTCCCGCCCCTCCCTCTCACCAAAAGCACAGATTTGGAGCAACCCAGTCCAGCCGCTGCGTAGCGAGAAGACAATGCCTGGGAAGGCGGTTAATAAACCCACTAGGTCAGCCGGAACCAGGGCCAGCGGTAACCCAACGCCTCTCATAGCTTATGGAAAATGAATGGCAGACGGAAAGGACTATAAACTATAAACTGCAGCTATGACCCGACTGGGAATGGGGTTTGGGTTAGGGTTCGGTTTTAGAGTTGGCCTTGGTTTAGGGCTCAACCTTTATCTGGGATCCAGCAGTCCTACTATGTTATAGCAGAAACTAAAAGACAAAACGTTTTCTTTTTTTTCCTCATTCGTTACAGAGATTATATCAAAGAGAAATTCATTCATGTGGAGGAAGCTGTGGATTAGGGTCCGGTTTACAACGACTCATCCCAAAGCTCATGGGATGGACGAACGGACGCACAGGGATGCGTGTATATTCCCGAAAAACGCCGTCGGTATCTCACAATGTTCGTGTCGTCAACATAGTCGGCGCGTAACGCCTCCATGGCGCCGATGAGCGCCTGGATGGCGGTGACCATGTTCTGAAACACCAGGCGGGAGAAGCCTCTCCGCTCCGAGTCCGTGTAGCCGGACCCGTGGATGATCCGCATCTGCTTGATGAACGTGCTCTTCCCGCTCTCGCCGGTCCCTGGACACACACACACACATATATATATATATATATATATAAATATATAAAGACACACACACACACACACACATATATATATAGAGAAAGACACACACACACATATATATATATATATAAATATATAAAGACACACACGCACACACACACATATACATATATATATATATAAAGACACACACACACACACACACACACACACATATATATATATAAAGACACACACACACACACACACACACACACACACACACATATACATATAAAGACACACACACACACACACATATAAAGACACACACGCACGCACACACACACACACACACACACACACACACACACATATATATATATATATATATATATATACACACACACACACACACACATATATATATATATATATATATATATATATATATATATATATATATATATACACACACACACACACACACACACACATACAGACACACACACACAGACGCACATATACACACACACACACGCAGGGGATGAACAGGGAAAGGGAAGGACGACAAATGGAGCAGGATCAAAGTGGGGGCAGAAATAGGACGTTTTGTGAGGCGCACACGCACGCACTCACGCGCGCGCACGCACGCGCAAACCAGGACCACGGTTCCGGCTCGAGACTGCATTGCATACATTCATAAGTGAACGCTGCACTTATCAAAAGTCGTCAGTTGTACAACCAAAAAACAAACTAAACCAAAAATACAATTAACAATTACACTTTTTCCCCCCTCATGCAAGATCATTACCAACTGGCCCATCATTATCAGCACGTTTAGGATAGTTTATTAGACAGCATACATCCCCAAGACAGCACTGTTGGCCTTTACTTGTGGGTGACTTCATATGTCTGGTAAGTTATGCTGATAAAGCCGCACTATTTTCACACCGTATTTCACACTATTTTCACACTTTTCACACTTTTCACAAGTAGCGACTAACTGATATAAAAAAAGCGGGTCGTTAAGGAGCCCAACGGCTCGCTTGACGACCGACGGCGACGTGTTAATTTCCGGCGGACTCACCCAGCAGCAGCAGCTTCAGCTCCCGGTGCGACTCCCTCTTGTCGCGGCGGAGCCTCCTCTCTATCTCCCGGTGTATCCTGTGTCTCTCCACCTGGTCCTCGGACATACAGCATTCGTCCATTGTTGTTGTAGTTGTTTTTGTTGTTGTGGTGGTGGTGTAGTGGCTGCCTGCTGAGTAATTATTGAAGCAGCGCCACGGTTTAAGGGTGAAAACGAGCACAGGTATGTGTGTGTAAATGCTGGTATTTCAACTGAAGTGGACAACAGAAACAAACAGTTCCTCCAAAAAAAACGGGGGGGGGGGAGAAAGCAACTTTAGGCATTCATTCTTCCTCATTCTTTGTCAATGAAGAAAGCAGGTGCGTTTCACATTCCTCATTTTGCCAGGAGGCGGGGAAGAAGGCAGTTCTGGGCATGGCGGCGTGCGTTCATAGCTGGGGCTGAGAGAGGGAGAGACTCCTGTGTTGGAGCGTTATCCCGGGGGCTACCGCGATTTCCGGTCTCGTACTTCCGGAGACCCCGTCAAACCCGTCCACGCCCTTTAACAAGTCCCCCCCGGAGCGAGGAGAGTATGACCGTGACGAGAAGATGGGGAGCAACACAAAACGACGACGAGGAGAGTAAATATGCAGCGGTGACGGGGAAAAATGGACAAAGCAATACCCGAAAAACGGATATCCCTCCGTTCTCGTCGAAAGTCCCGCCCCCTCTCTCCCTCTGGCCAATAACGCCAATGTGGAGCATCCCGTCCCGTCGTCCATGGGTGAACTAATTATCAGTGATGAGTTGGGAATACATTTTTGTTAGTCAGGTTATGTAAGAAAACCGGAAAGACCTGCCCATGACTGTAGTAGGGTTAGGGAGGACTGGTGTTACATCTGACCCCATCATTCTCACCACTATAGTAGGGTTAGAGGACGGGTGTTACATCTGACCACATCAGTCTCACTATAGTAGGGTTAGGGAGGACTGGTGTCACATCTGACCCCATCAGTCTCACTATAGTAGGGTTAGAGGACTGGTGTTACATCTGACCCCATCAGTCTCACTATAGTAGGGTTAGAGGACTGGTGTTACATCTGACCCCATCAGTCTCACTATAGTAGGGTTAGAGGACTGGTGTTACATCTGACCCCATCAGTCTCACTATAGTAGGGTTAGGGAGGACTGGTGTTACATCTGACCCCATCAGTCTCACTATAGTAGGGTTAGAGGACTGGTGTTACATCTGACCCCATCAGCCTCACTATAGTAGGGTTAGAGGACTGGTGTTACATCTGACCCCATCAGTCTCACTATAGTAGGGTTAGGGAGGACTGGTGTTACATCTGACCCCATCAGTCTCACTATAGTAGGGTTAGGGAGGACTGGTGTTACATCTGACCCCGTCAGTCTCACTATAGTAGGGTTAGAGGACTGGTGTTACATCTGACCCACGCACTATTCATGCACGTTTCAACCACCACCAATCATTCTCAATGATGCCGTTCATACACCATTACATCTTTTAAAAAATCCTGTTGAACTTTAATGAAACATTACTATCATAATTGAGGCGCTATACCCATTTATTATTTAAAATGTGTATGACTTTAACAAACAAGACACTTGCCAGGTAACAAAGGCCACGTAGTGCTAAAAACATTTTGATTTGACTTTATTCATTCCCTTTTTAACCATTTGCCGTCTTATTTATGATTACACAATAATAGTCAGCTTTATGTTCAGTTCCAACACTCAGGAATGATTAAAATGTAAAAGGCACAAGAGATTATTGTTATGTTTACTGTTTCAAGACAATATAAGAACAGTGTCAAGCGCCGACATCAATCACTTTAGCTTTAGATATATGTTTTATCCTGCATTACTATGTCAAGAATATACTAGGTAATACAATCAATGATAATTATAATAATTTAAATACTCATGGGTTGAGTTTACTGTTTCAATTACATATTTTGTGATTGTCATTTCACTCATCAATTTCAAAATTAATTGGCACTATACTTTGAAGTGCGTTCAAGTAAATTCTTTGAAATCTGATAACCGTATCCAACAGTAAAAGTAACACATAATGCAACACAAATACCAAAAGTAAAAACAAAATAAAAAAAATGTGTGTACAATGTGCAAATCAATACCTGTACGCTTACGCAAGTGAATGTGTTATAAGCAATGATGACTCCTCAAATAGAAAAATTAAACTATTTAAATATACCCAAAGATACAAAAATAAACTATAACCAAACTTAGGTTAGTGGTGTGTGGTGCTGCACAGCAGTTAAATCTACATTACGTTCTCGGGTTACCTTTTGGACGTGTGCAACCTGTTCGCAAAAAAAAATTAAAAGAACAATATTTATATATTTATATATATATATATATATATTTATATATATTTATACATATATATATATTGGTTCTAGTGTTCATTTATAAAGTCATACACTGGAATGCTCTCCCTCTAAGAGGACTATGTGACTCACAGTGCACCGCATGCATACCTCTCTCCCCACAGAGAGACCAAACTGAATTATTATTATTAGGATACACGTCTTCATTAGAGTCGACTTCTTCATAAGAGACCAGGGGGGCGGGGCTTTACAGGCCTGAAAGGGACATTTTGAAATCTGTCAGAAGTGCAGTCACTTGGCGAGACTATGCTTTGAATTTCTCCCGCCACTGATTGCAGTACCGCTCTACCGACTGAAGTTATCAGTAGAGTTACACTCTCCCCCCCCCCCCCCCCCCCCCCGCCAGGCTTCACACCAGGTTGTACTCCTCCAGGTTTTTCTGCAGGATGTAGTCTTTGATGGCGTGGAAGACAAAGCGAATGTTCTCCGTGTCCGTGGCACAGGTGAAGTGGGAGTAGATGATTTTGGTGGGTTCTGGGTTCAGGTCCACAAACATCTTCAGGATGAACTCCCTGCCCGCCAGGATGTCGCGTGGTGGACCTGGGGACATCACACAGGACGGATCTGTTGTTTTTCTAAGTTTCTCGGTGTACGGGAGGGGGGGGGGGGTGCAGGGTAGCCTAGTGGTGTTCAACTCGCAACCCAAATGTAACTAATGTAAATATATACAATTAAGTCAGTTGAGTAGCAATCAACATAATACATTTATGCTCATATTCAATCACCGTGACTCACCGTCGTATTCTGGGAAGTAGTCGACCAAATGAGAAAAGGCGATTTTCTCCTCTAGCAGATCAATCTTATTCAGGAACAGGATGACTGAGCAGTTCTTGAACCACTGGTAGGTTATTATTGTCTGAAATAAGGCTTTGCTCTCCTCCATTCGATTCTTGGAGAGAGAAAAAAATAATCAAAACAGCAGTGTTAATCAGCAGTTCCTACAGTAATGGTTGTCTGACACACACACACACACACACACACACACACACACACACACACACACACACACACACACACACACACACACACACACACACACACACACACACACACACACACACACACACACACACACACACTTTCTAGGGACATTGGTGTGACTCAGTGTAGTGTCTTAAGGGCTCCCCCTGCAGGCATGCACTGCACACTACCACACAGTAATGCCAGTAAATTCGACGCCAATGTGACTCGGTAAAAAAAAGGGAATAATAAATAATAAACGTCAACATGCAGAAAGGGGAGGCTAGGCAGCAGAAAGGCACAGCAAACCAAAGCAATTTGGGTAAAGCTTCAAGTGACTCTTTCTTCTGACTATACGCAGGCAGCTACAAAGAGGGATTCCTAATGAGATTTTTCTGGATGGCTTTGTCTCTGAATAAGGGTGTTAAAAGTGTAAGAGTGGGTGGGGCATGGGGTTACGCCCATTAACCTTTCTTTCTTGATTACTATGCCTGAATAACAATATGCTTTTACGTATATCGCATGCCCAAAATTGAGTGTTCCAATGTAGACATTATCCTGATATTGAATTATATACTGCATTACAAATGTTGTGCTCTGCCAATGTTCAATATCATATAAAAGTGTGTCATTGATACAATAGTGTACACCCATGGCCAATCAATCTATTGTTACAAGTAGGGGTGGGACGTTTTTCCGGTTTATCCGGAAAAAAGGTGCAAGCTTATACCGGGTACAATTTATTTTGCAAACTGACTAACGGTCTTTCCCTGTCTGAATCAGAGCCGGCGGAGACCACTGCTACAGAATCGCGTTTTTATCCAACAGATCGTTTTTCATTTCTAAAGTCGTTAAAGTCGTTAAAGCAAATCAGGACTGCTGCCTGGATGTCGGTGCCTTTCAGATCCACTCATCGGTCCGAGTCTGACTCGGTTACGCAGAGCTTCAATGTAGCCTAACGTTTCAGTAGACAGAAGGCCTCCATAGTATGAGAATACAAATAAGGTGTTTGGACATTGTGCAAAGTTTTGAGGAAATTGCACGGCAGGACTAGCGCTATTCACCCGAAGAGACAACACACATAATATAATGGATGACGGATCGCCAGAAAAAGAAATAACATTAGTAGGCAGCTTTCTGGTATCTTTTTGCCTTCACTTAAACATGGAAATAGATGCTAAATACGTTCATAATTAAAATCCAATATTTAGGGCCAGCCGGACCTGCATTTTAGTAAACTAATTGATATAATGGTATAGACCTATATTCTGATAACATGTTAAATATTGTGTGTCTATTTATTAATCGCCATCCAATGCACCGAGCGCATCACACACATCCATGCACCAGTGCAACTGGCGCAAGACACAGAACCCATACAGGCAATACGTCTAACCACAGACTAACCCATAGAACGCGACCGTTAACCCTTTTAGCAAAATGGCGGTGGGGACAGAGTGAATTAAATCCCACCGGGGGCGCATCCAACATCCTGTAACACCGCCAACTGCGACAACACTACAGCCATCTCACACTGCGGTTACATGTAACTCATCATGTTCACTTGTCAGAAGCTGCGTTGAGGAAGCACATTCCATCTGGTGGTAACAAATTAAAAAAAATGGATATACCGGTACTAATTATCAAACCAGTTTGAAAAATGTTACAGCGGCCCCGCCCTAAGTACAACTAGCAAGCACCGTGAGCCACAGCGATGGCCAAAACGCACGGCAAGGGCAACAATCGCATATGGCTTTGGGTAAGTAAGTCAGAGCCTCACCACGTTGTCCGACTCCACGAGGACCTGGTCGTACTCGCTGAGGGCCACCAGGAACATGATGGAGGTGACCTTCTCGAAACAATGGATCCACTTCCTCCTCTCCGAACGCTGACCCCCGACATCCACCATCCTAGACCGTCCCAGGACACATTCAGCACATGAGAAGACCGAAGGGGGCAATGGGGGTTTGTTGTGTGAGGAACGCCGTTTTACCGTTTACTCATGAGGCAGACGCTCGCATCCAAACCAGAGAGACTTACAGTGCGAGTGTTGAGGCGTCATTAAGGAACCGGTAGGCTGGTTAGGAGGCATCTCGCTCAAGGATGCCTACAGGTAGAATGCGGACATTGGGGATCGAACCCAGTACCTTTCGATTGGGGGGGGGGTCGAACGCCCCAGCCACTACCCTAACCACAATTTAATATTGATTAATGGTCATGTTTAACTTTTCTTCAACATCTAACTTTTACAAATATTTAGTTATTTTCAAATTGCTGTACCACACTCGGAGGGCATCGATTTATGCGAAACTTAAAAACCAAAACTTTAAAAGGCTTACCTGAAAACCACGTCCTGCAGGTCGAAGGGGTACTCTATGATGCCCGTGGTGGGCACCCTGACCCGGAGGATGTCCTGCTGGGTCGGCACATAACAGGCGTCCGCGATACGGTCCAATGCATTCAGATAGCTGGTGCACATGAAGAAAGAGAAAATGACCATATGAAGAGGTATAGTATCATTAGTATATTAGTATTAAACATTGAGCTTGTAACTTCAAAAACCTCTAGTTTGGCATCATGTCACTCCTCCAACTGTTTCAAGGGTTACCTTTATATAGTATCGTATATTATGCTATAGTAGTATCCGGTACAAGCCTGCTGCTTTGGGCGAGTATTTCAATACACTCAGTCCTCCGTGTTTTCTAAACTGTCACAGTGGTGTTTTAGACTGTGTCTCATTAGGGCAGTGCAGGAAGTTTACTTATCCGAGCATAAGAAGTGGTTTTCCTTTTCATCATTTTACAACTCACTATTTGGCAGAATCTGAAAGCTGGTATTCCCGCTTTCGACCGTAACACTCTTGAATGCCCCGGTCGCTCCACAAGCTCTTGATGGCATCCACATATGGACTGGTAAACACTGTGACCTTTTCCACATCCATGCCACACACTGTCAAGGCATGGGCCTGAAATAAAGACACAGAACAAGACGACATGGGTGTTCATTAGAAACTGGTGAAGCCGGGGTGTGTATAGCCATTATTACATGTGAATAAGATCGCTTTTATGTTTTTCTTGAAATTGTTTTCCTCATTTGTTTCTTTGTTTTATGTTCTCCTGTAAAGCGTCTTTGGGTGCTAAGAAAAGCTCTATAGAAATACATTGTGTTATTATTATATAACGTATCAACTTTAACTTTTTATATAGAATGAGGGTCAAAAAGGCTAAATATATGTACAGTGGATTCAGAAAGTATTCAGACCACCTCACTTTCCACATATTCTTATGTTACAGCCTTATTCTGTGTGTGTGTGTGCACACACATTGAAATAGTTATATAGCATTAGTGGCAAATGTAATTAGTGTTAGCATTAGGTTAGGTTTAGCATAGCCGGGTATAGTGTGCGCTGAGCAGAAGCTCGTACCAACAGAGGGTTAAGCTCCTTGGACGCCTGGCATGATTAACAACTTCCATAAAGCAGCCCAAGCCGCGGTAGCAATCTACTGTGGATAAACAATTTGGTTCATCCCGTCTTTTTTTATGAGATGTCATTCCCAGACGTGAACTTGAATGTGACTCCGAGGTATTCATCTAAAAATAAAGTTAAATACTTCTGCTGTGTTTAAATCACAGTTGCCTGTATTTCTCCTTTTAGTTGAAGTAACTTGGAGTATTTACGACGTAAGTACTTCCATGTTTGTATTTCACTTGATTTGTGAGGTGGCTCTCTTGCAACTGCACCTTGGTGCTAATGGATGAAATTCAGTTGGAGGCTGTTGTAGTATAGTTAGTATTCCTCCAAAATGTTTTTCTCATCATACAATAGTCTTGAAACATGTGCATGTAGAGGGCTTTTGATTGTCAGATGTGTGATTTGTGTATTTTCATTCAAATTGTAATTGCATCACTTTGATATTTGTAACTAAAGACAGGAATGCACGTGTTGCCATATCGTGACGTTGCATTTCAGTGTACTGAACGTTTCCATCCTATGTTGTAATAAGATGTCATCCATCTCCTTTATGACAAATGATATTTTCAAAAAAGAAAATTAATCATTCAAACAAATACTCATTGGTACTTTGGGAAATGTGTCACTGTTTGTAATCGTGTGATACCCCCTATTCATATTATCCACATATACAGTAAAATTCGACTGCCTTTTGCACCTCGAGTCTGCATTTTACTCCTCCAACTGTGTCAGGGACACCAACCTTTCGCCTTTGTATAGTATAGTATAGTATAGGGTGTGGCATGTCCCCCAACCGGGCGCATGCTAAAATGTGCGAGGCGTGACTTCCGGTGCTTCGATGGCACACCCACACGAGGACGAAGCGTACCAAGTCTGCAGAGCTCAATCAAGATTAGGATTGCTCAATGAGATCAAAATCATATTATGATGGCCTACCAGGGTTTGTACAATGCCCCGGCCCTGTAACACACACACATGCTGTGTTGGAGGGGTTAAACAGGAATAGGCGTACATTGTTTAGTTAGGATATAATATTCATATATATAATGCCAACAATGGCTTTATGCTTATATCATTATATATAATGATATGGAACAATGACTAATAACAAATCAAGTATCAAATCAGCACTAAATTATTGTATGCAGTTGTATATTATAGCCTATTGTAACATTTGAGAGACATAGCCTTTTCGTTTGAGACATTTCATATATTTGGTTTGTTTCAGATGGACAGAACACACAATTATATTTCATACTAGATTTGGTTTGTCAAAGATATGGTTTCGCAATGAATTCAGTTTGATGTGCGATATTCATCTATGATTTGCAGTCTTTAAAAAAAGAACTAATCTGTCCTTTTTCAACAAGCTATTTTGTTTAAGTGTATATTGTCAAACTAAAATATACCGCATTTTGTCCCATGAGACGTTCCACGCACGATTGGGGTGGATCTGTGTGTTTAGTGTGGTGTGGTATAGTATAGTAAGGTATGGTATAGAAAGGTGTAGTGTGGTATGGTATAGTAAGGTATGGTATAGTAAGGTATGGTATAGAAAGGTGTAGTGTGGTATGGTATAGTAAGGTATAGTATAGTAAGGTATGGTATAGTAAGGTATGGTATAGAAAGGTATAGTGTGGTATAGTATAGTAAGGTATGGTATAGTAAGGTATAGTATAGTAAGGTATGGTATAGAAAGGTGTAGTGTGGTATAGTATAGTAAGGTATGGTATAGTAAGGTATAGTATAGTAAGGTATGGTATAGTAAGGTATGGTATAGAAAGGTGTAGTGTGGTATGGTATAGTAAGGTATGGTATAGTAAGGTATAGTATAGTAAGGTATGGTATAGAAAGGTGTAGTGTGGTATGGTATAGTAAGGTATGGTATAGAAGGGTGTAGTATAGTAAGGTATGGTATAGAAGGGTATAGTGTAGCACGTTGTAGTATAGTAAGGTATGGTATAGTAAGGTATAGTATAGTAAGGTATGGTATAGAATGGTGTAGTGTGGTATGGTATAGTAAGGTATGGTATAGAAGGGTGTAGTATAGTAAGGTATGGTATAGTAAGGTATGGTATAGTAAGGTATAGTATAGTAAGGTATGGTATAGAATGGTGTAGTGTGGTATGGTATAGTAAGGTATGGTATAGTAAGGTATAGTATAGTAAGGTATGGTAAGGTATGGTATAGAAGGGTGTAGTATAGTAAGGTATGGTATAGAAGGGTGTAGTATAGTAAGGTATGGTATAGAAGGGTATAGTGTAGCACGTTGTAGTATAGTATGGTGTGGTATGGTATAGTTTGGTACATTATAGAATGGTGTGGTATGGTATAGTGTAGTGTGGTATGGTGTAGTGTGGTATGGTGTAGTGTGGTGTGTTATAGTATAGTAAGGTATAGTATGGTGTGGTACGGTGTGGTATAGTGTGGTATGGTGGTGTTGTGTGCAGGGCCGACGGACTGCGGGGGAAAGTGCGACAGTCTTGGGGGGGCCCAAGGCAGAGAGGGGGCCCCGCGCAGCAGCCCCCCCCCGCTCAACAATCGCGCGGCAGCGCACCACCCCCCCCCCCCTCCCCCCGCTATAGTATGGTGTGGTATAGTGTAGTGTGGTATGGTATAGTATAGTATAGTAAGGTATAGTATGGTGTGGTATGGTGGTGTATGGTGGTGTAGTGTGGTATGGTATAGAATGGTATGGTGGTATGGTATAGTATGGTGTGGTATGGTATAGTGTGGTATGGTGGTGGTGTGTGGTATGGTATAGTATGGTGTGGTATAGTGTAGTGTGGTATGGTATAGTATAGTATAGTAAGGTATAGTATGGTGTGGTATGGTGGTGTATGGTGGTGTAGTGTGGTATGGTATAGAATGGTATGGTGGTATGGTATAGTATGGTGTGGTATGGTATAGTGTGGTATGGTGGTGGTGTGTGGTATGGTATAGTATGGTATGGTGTAGAATGGTGTGGTATGGTATAGTATGGTGTGGTATGGTATAGTATGGTGTGGTATGGTATAGTATGGTGTGGTATGGTATAGAATGGTGTGGTATGGTATAGTATGGTGTGGTATGGTATAGAATGGTGTGGTATGGTATAGAATGGTGTGGTATGGTATAGAATGGTGTGGTATGGTATAGTATGGTATGGTATAGAATGGTGTGGTATGGTATAGAATGGTGTGGTATGGTATAGTATGGTATGGTATAGAATGGTGTGGTATGGTATAGAATGGTGTGGTATGGTATAGAATGGTGTGGTATGGTATAGTATGGTGGTATGGTATAGTATGGTGTGGTATGGTATAGAATGGTGTGGTATGGTAGTATGGTATGGTATAGTATGGTGTGGTATGGTATAGTATGGTGTGGTATGGTATAGTATGGTGTGGTATGGTATAGAATGGTGTGGTATGGTATAGAATGGTGTGGTATGGTATAGAATGGTGTGGTATGGTATAGTGTAGTGTGGTATGGTATATTAGTAGCCTACACCTAGTAGGTAATA
Organism: Merluccius polli; assembly: GCA_030340625.1. Lineage (NCBI taxonomy): Eukaryota > Metazoa > Chordata > Actinopteri > Gadiformes > Merlucciidae > Merluccius > Merluccius polli. The sequence continues at coordinate 92,756 of JAOPHQ010001470.1, forward strand.
CACCCAAGTTCCTCCATCTTAGTTTTGAAGTTTAGTTTTGTTTAGAAGAAGTGGAGGTTGCTGATTGTGTCTCAGCAATACCTGACATGTCACTGAATGCTCAACACATTGAAGAAACCTCATTACAATACAGATCACCGTATCTTCCAGAGAAAATTTTGCCGGGTGATAAAAGTGACATTCCTTCTGTCCTTCAAAATGTACGAAAATTGTTTGCAGGACTGGAAGAACAATGTCATAGCGCTTACTAGAACCTAGACATTATAATTAGATTGCTGTACGCCAAAAAACAACGGGACAACGGCAGAGAAGAAGAAGAAGAAGAAGAAGAAGAAGAAGAAGAAGAAGAAGAAGAAGAAGAAGAAGAAGAAGAAGAAGAAGAAGAAGGAGGATTACCTCATTGTGTTCATACTTGTACGGGATCTGGAGTGCGCTCATGGCGTGGATCATGGCCTGCATGGCGGTGAAGATGTTCTGATAGACCAGCCGAGTGAAGCTCCTCTTGTCCTCCTCCGTGTAGCCGGACCCGTGGATGATCCTCATCTGCTTGATGAATGTGCTCTTCCCGCTCTCGCCGGTCCCTGAGTGGAAGAGAAGGATGGGCCTGCGCTTATTTTCACTAACCAAAGACACGTCTTCAATCCAGAGTGAACACAGAGGCCGGTCGTTAAACAGAGTCTGCAAGGAAGGGGGGGGGGGGCATCTGGTTCATGCAGGGGCTTAAGAGGTACAGCTGAAGACAACGGGGGAATCGAACCCAAAATGTTCACTGCTGGGAGTCAACATGATCATAGCTCAATTAATACACATCAGTGTCACCTCCGTTTCCTAAACCGGTTAAGTTAATGACATTATTGGGCACTTCCGCGAGGCTTTCAGTTTGGACCAAGACAAGCATTTTGCACTGAACTTTTGAACACCCGAGTAATGCTCTGTTTAGCATAAGTCAATTATTTCTGAAGAGGGCCGTGGGTCTTGGGTGTACTGGGTGTACTGGGCCCGTTTAGGCCTTGCCCCCCCCACCCTCCGCCCCCCCCCACCCCCAGGGTTGATGCCTTCACTGCACAAAGTCCACTGCAGTCTTGCATTGCATTGCAGTCAACACCATCATGTGGAGAAATGTGTTTTCCATACCCAAATGGAGAACATCTACAGAACATCTACACACTATAACAACACATCTGGACTGGAGATGGTCTGGTCCAACTAAGAGACTGTACTTGTGGACCTCCTATAGTAAACAATAACAACAACAACAACACATCCGGACTGGAGATGGTCTGGTCCAACTAAGAGACTGTACCCGTGGACCTCCTATAGTCCACAACATTGTAAACAACAACAACAACCACAACATCAACACATCCGGACTGGAGATGGTCTGGTCCAACTAAGAGACTGTACTTGTGGACCTCCTATAGTAAACAACAACATTGTAAACAACAACAAACACCAACAACACATCTGGAGATGGTCTGGTCCAACTAAGAGACTGTAAGCGTGGAACCCATATAGTCCACAACATTGTAAACAACAACAACACATCCGGACTGGGGATGGTCTGGTCCAACTAAGAGACTGTACCCGTGGACCTCCTATAGTAAACAACAACATTGTAAACAAAAACAACAAACAACACATCTGGAGATGGTCTGGTCCAACTAAGAGACTGTAAGCGTGGAACTCCTATAGTAAACAACATTGTAAACAACAAACAACAACCACACATCTGGAGATGGTCTGGTCCAACTAAGAGAGACTGTAAGCGTGGAACTCCTATAGTAAACAACATTGTAAACAACAAACAACAACAACACATCTGGAGATGGTCTGGTCCAACTAAGAGAGACTGTAAGCGTGGAACTCCTATAGTAAACAACATTGTAAACAACAACAACAACCACCACCCCCCATCTGGCCCCGGGGTCCTCCTCACCCAGCAGGAGGAGCTTGAACTCCAGCCGCGAGTCCTTCTCGTCGCGGCGGAGCTGCCGCTCGATCTCGTAGTTGATCCTGCGCGCCTCCTTGGCCTCCTCGCCCAGGCAGCAGGCCCCCACGGAGGCCAGGTTCATCACTTATGGTGGGGTGGGGGGGTTGGGGGTGAGGTTGAAATTTGAAGGCCTCCTACAACTGGAAATGATGAACAACAACAACACAAACACACACAGAAAGAAACGTTAGATACAGACACACGCATCATGGGACGTGCAGGCCTGGACTGGTTTTGGGTTTTTTTTTGTTGGCCGGTTTCGCACGACATCCTCAAAAACATGGGGCAGCGGTAGTAAAACCTGCGTACTTTAAATATATAACATATACATATATATACATACATATACCCCCCCCCTCGGGTGGTGCCTAGAATACATAGATATCGGTTCAACTTGTGCAACAAGTAGGCTAAAGGCCATGAAGGAGAAGGAGAAGAAGGAGAAGCGATTTTTTTGTTACCCCTGGTCGCGAGGTCCGGGCGTGGTGTGGCTGGATAATATGGCCGACTTTCACTTCGTAGTCCGCGGCTGCCGACACCATGCGAGGAGAAAGTACACACACACACACACACCGACCGATTCACCGACAAGAGAGAAATATCAAATCTCCCCCCCCCGCCGTCGCTTTTTCTCTCCTCCTCCTCTCTGATGGCGGTGCAGCAGCGCCGCGTTTCCCCGTGAGCGGAGCCGTGTCTCGTCCTGCTCGCGTCCCGCTGCCGATTGAGAATCCCCGACCCCCCCCCCCCCCCCTCTCTCTCCCCTCCCTCCCCTCTCTCTCTCCTCCTCCCTCCCCCCTGCCTCCCCTCTCTCTCCCTCCCTCCCTCCCCTCCTCCCCCCCTCTCTACTCTCCTCTCCCCTCTCTCCCCTCCTCCCCCCTCTCCTCTCCTCTCTACTCTCCTCTCCCCTCTCTCCTCTTCCTCCCCCTCTCCTCCCCCCTCCCTCCTCTCCCTCCCTCCCCTCGGGTCTGGGCGAAGCCCTGGAGCATGTGATGCTGCCAGGCCGCGCGGCAGCGGGGCTGAGCCTGCTGGGAAAACGCCGTGACGGCGCGGAGGACTGGCCTCCTCCGACCAAAACTCACACACACACACACACACACCCTCACACACACACACCCTCACACACACACACACCCTCACTCACACACACCCTCATATACACACACCCTCACACACACACGCTCACTCACACTTCCGGTGCCAAGCAGAAACCCTGAGGGCTGCGCAACACGCCCAACACCTCCCCCCCACACACACACCCTCACACACACTTCCGGTGTGTGTGTGTGTGTATGTATGTGAGGGTGTGTGAGTGTGTGTGCCCCCCATACCCCACACACACACAAAAATGAAATACAAATAATATCAATACTAGATAGGGATCTAGTTCAACGGCGAACATTACGCAATATTATTTAAAAAAATTAAATCCCAATGAAATGCCGTAAAGCAGCCCAGTCCGGGTCGCCCTACAGGTCACAGGTCAGGACGCGGTACATGAAGTGCGGCACCGTCTTTATTATTTACTCACTTTGCAGCAGGAACTACGGACCTAAAACTAGACCTCGAGGAGAGGATGCGGATGAGGAAACACCAGCGGTGCACCCTGACCCAAGGCGCACACTTCCTCAATATGGCCTTTCAAACGTTTTAAGACACTAAAAATACATTCAGGAAAAAAAAACTGAACAAAACAAAACAAAAACCAAAAAAAAAGCCTGCCAATGATTGTGTATGGATGTGTAACAGTAAGTCATGGAAATTAACACAAAAAAAAGATGGAAATTGTAAAATGATTATATGAGAATCGGTAAATATCATAAGACATAATTGTATGGCCCAGTCTCTTTCAAAGAGGCAATGGTGGCCAAATGATCTTTTAATACTGAATATTTACACATTTGAAACAGTTCCTTGTCCTTCAATGCAAAACAAGTTCTTTTTTGATCAGTTTGCTTAGCATAATCCTCCTAAACAAATAGCCAATGTATTAAATCATGTCTATTTTAGCATAGTTATCTGTTCTAATGTTTGTTGGCAATCTTAAAAGGAGAACTCTGGCCAAAATCGCCCTGGGTCTTAATTATATCCCATGCAGTTAACCTGCCCTTTATAATAAGACGACCAGATTTCTGAAATGAAAAGCGGGGACATTTGTAGTTTAGCCGTCCATACAACAACAAAATATCTGAATACATGAAATAAAAAAGGGACATATTTACATTTTGCCTGTTATCATAGTACATGTAGTACTGTAGTAAAAGATTGGGCAGTACATGTCATGCCCAATGGTTTACTTTGTTTTAAGCTTTAGTAAACCAGCCAAGAACAACCCAAAGCAGCGACTCGAATAGGTTATCATTCTATATTGTATTGATAGCCTATTGTTTATGACCAGTCTATTGACTTTATACCATAAGGCACTGCTTATGGTATAAAGTCAATAGACCCCCCAGCGAGGTCAAGTCACAGCCTATCAGATAGACACGAGACTAATTACCAACTGTCTCAAAGTTAATAATCATCAGCTAGCTAGATCCTTTGCCATTTCAAAATCTGTTCATACATTTTAAAAATCCTATTTTTTTTAAAAACGGAGACATTTCCGGGGACAGCTCCAGCCGGGGCCGGGCCACCAGAAACAGGCACTGTTCCCAGAAAACTGGGAAATCTGGTCACCCTACTTTATAAGGGCAACAACATGAGGATATTCAAAAGAGTTAACTGTCGACTAAAACACAAAACTATTGTGCATATATTATATTAGTTAGAAATCCCAGTTTGCGTCCCACTAATTGTTGGTCGACAGAAAATTCAACGGATGAAACTTTGAGAATCGATTCATCGCTTTAGATATATTTGGTTGCTATTTCTTGTTTTATATTAGAAAAACAATTAACGCAATAAAAAAAAAATACAGAAAAACATGTGAAAAACAGGTCACGGTCAATTTTTGCTGGAGTTTTCCTTTAAATGATACCGCTTTCTTAGTTTCGTTTTTTTTTTTTTTTTAAATCATTTTGAGAAAAGCAAAAATCCACAAAATTAAATTACATTCTGCATGCTGTACTGGAAAAGGGAGCCGTGGCACAGGGGGTGGTAGGTCACACGAGACAAAAAAAAAAAAAAATGTTATCACACAAGTGACTTTACTCCAATTACAGTACAAGGATCCAGAAGAAAATGAAAACAAAATAAAATGAAAACACCAGCCCAGAAGGAGGAGGCCGTAAACGTGACAGCTGGGAACTCCTCTGAAGAGTGAACGCGACGTAGCAGACGGAGGGCCGTTTGTGAAGAAGTGGAAAGGGCAACGTCTACCCAAAACAGGAATGTGTGCTCTGGATAAAAGAAGCCAACAGTTATGGCAGTACTGCTCCCCCCTCCACCCCCGCCTCCTCTGCCGTCTTAGAAGAACCGTCCAGAGTACTGCTTCACACTGGGAACAGATTTAAAAGGAGGGGGAGAGGACAAACCTTACTTTAGGAACCCACAGTACAACAGTTCCTGCTGCCAAAGCGTAGTGCAAAAATAAACAAAAGCTGTGCGATAATATATTAAGCATTTAAGTATGCATCGTTGTCGCTTCTTCTTGCATTTAAGCAATAAAAAACAAACTAAAAACGACTTTGCTATTACGACAACTGCATAATGATGGTTTAGAGCGCTAATGAAGGTTTATCTGTACTGTGAAAGTGATGGACGACAGGATCTAAAAACTTAAAATAAGCAATCACAGAAGGATGTATCCACTACACACCTACCGAATATCTTGTCAGGAAAATGTCCAAAAGTATATTAATCTCAGCTAATACACTGTTTGTAGGGGCGTGGCCTGATTCCCCCCCACCCTCCGCTGTTTTGTGAAGTTTGTACTTCCTCAAAGTCAGTAACGTCGTAGTTTCATTCAGCTGCACGTAATGTGAGTGTTTGGTCACCCACTTGGCTACGTAACCAGGAGGAGAAATAGACTCCGACCCATTAAATCGGCTTGAAGGAATAGGGAACAGACTGAAATTATGAGATTTCAATGGATTTCATGGAACATCATTTTGTGATGCTAAATGCACACCTTGATAACCCTTAATAACAATTAGAAATAAGTTATGGATTCTGTTGTCCATCAAGTTGCACAGGTTAACTGATAAACCCCCCTACCGGTTGTCTACATTTTGTGATGGGATTCAAGGTTAAAAGGTCAAAGGTTCAATATATATTGTAATGTTAACACTTGAATACAAGCTATTGCTCCAACTGCCAGATTTCCTGGGGGGCAATAAGAAGTGCATCACTGTGGTTACATGCCTGTTCTGCAGGAGAAACTGGGCGTTCTGGATCTGGTCCTGGGTCCCTGTGATGGTGATGATCCGGTCCTCAGAGCCCTCTAGTGGCTCATCGATCTTGATGGAGGCCCCTGACTCTGATCTGATCTGCTTGATCCTCTGGCCTCCCTTGCCAATGATAGACCCAGCCAACTGATAAACAAAGGAAAAATTCAAAACAAGAAGAGAAGAACATATTTTGAACTGGAATAGTGACGGTTATTAGGGCTTTTCTTGGGTGGATAATATTTCATCAAGAGATTGAACAGATTCCTGAACTAACATCTTTAGGGATCGTGACTTGTGTGGTTACGACTGGTCCACCGATGTCACTGTAGGAGCCCCGGCAACCTGAGAGAAGACAAGGACCAGACATCAGGGAAACTCAGGAACAATTCACATTTTAAAATATGCTCTATACCATAAAAATTAAAATATACTGACCGGGCTGAAAGTGTTCCCAGGAGGAATTGCGGTCTGTGAAAACATTGACATAGAAACAGGACATGAGAAATTAGGATGGACTATAGTACACATTTCGTAACAAAAACCAACGAAAATAAAAGATGGGTTTGAAAAAAAGTCAGGAAAGAGTTTCTGTGAACTAAATTAAATAAATGTAAGTAGGCACTAATAAAACTCACCATATCCCCCTCCACTCTAATTCAGGAGCCATGGAAGAACAGAACAAAAAAGAAAATTAAACACAAATTCATGACAAAATTTAATAAAATAATAATAATAATAATAATAATAATTAATAATAATAATACTAATACTATACATTTCTATGTATATATTTAATGTGCTTTAAAGAAACACATTTATTATGGGATGTTTGGGCTGAAACGTAACTGAAGTTAACAGAAGTCAATTGTGGAGTTGTGCCACATTGCATCCTATTTTTATACAAGGAGGACAATCCGACAGCCATATAAAGATTATCCAATTGTCAAAATAGGCCCAAGACAATTTCATTCTTTGACAAAAGAGCTGTCCAAGGCTGAGCTGGGTTTCATATATATATATATATATATATATATATATATATATATATATATATATATATATATATATATATATATATATACAAATATACATACACACACACACACTCAATCTGTGTTGATATAAGTAGGTGTGTCCAGACTCCAGAGTAATATATTCTCTAAGGTGAAGGTCAATGATCAACCCGTTTCCTTGGCCAAAGTGACTGCTGAGTCCTTTTAAAAAAACATTTTTAGATTTCTGCTTGGGTAGTTAGAGGATTAACATTATATAAGCCATTTCCTGTCTTGTTTGAGGCCAGAATCAAACATCCTGTCAAGTTCAAATAGTTGCCCCTCTCTCAATTCTTCATCATCATCATCATCTCATGAATTTCTACCTAGTTTATTTACAGTCAATACAATTATTTAATTAATGCCATCTACGAATTTAGTTTCCCTTGCTGTTTTTTCCCAAAACTAATAGCTTGTAGTTTGACCTAAAAAAGAAACCGGCCCGTGCGTTGCTTTTGTTTCACCTGAAGTTCATTTGCTAGCCTTTCTGATCTCTGGACTACGTACTTAGCTGCTCTACAGTAACCAAGGATACCCGCTGTTGCCAGGCAACAGCGGGCTTAGACAAGTGTACATGCCCAGGAAAGAGGGCCCAGTATCCTAGCCGCTGTGCTGCTACCACTACACAAGAAAAACAATCCAAGTGCCTTCTTTTCCTCCCTCTGTCCTCAAATTCACAATCTAGGAGAGCTAGGAGTAACAAACACAAATAAACACACGAGTGTCAGTGGCTGGGGAGGGCAGGTAGGGCCAGATGGCACTCACCATGCCCTCGTAGCGCTCTCCGGGCCGGCCTCTTCTGTCACTGGAGATGGGAAGGAAAACACAAGGATGTAGCCTGACCAATCATAGACACACTACCGTTTACTATTTTGTCCTTTAGTTTCTATCTAAAGCAACTTAGAGGGAATTCAGATACATGTCCTTAAGGATGCCGGCAGGGCTCAAGTATGCCTACAGTTCAGGCTGCGAAAATGGGGATCGAACAATGCACGTTTTGGCTGAGGGGTCAAACACTGTAGCCACTACAGTGTCCTGAAATGTCCAATCTAGGTTGGACAATAAAAGTTCTCCATTTTCGTCTACTGTACAGATGACCAATGACATGGTCATGTGACCAGCAGACATGGCGTCGAGGGAGACCAAACAGCATCCGGTTAATGCTTATGGGCAGGTGTAATATGCTCAGCCCCCAGGAGAAGAATCACTGTACTCACTTGGCTCTGTCGTCCATGCTGCCATGGTAGCTGCCGTGGGAAAACCTGTCTCCCCTGGGAATAGTGGCAGAGGGAAAGAGTTAGGAAACACAAAAAGGAGAGACATTAAAAGCAAATCGCGCACTGAATTCAGGCTTCATCAGGAGAGAGACAGACGGAAAGAGAGAGACAGACAATGAGTGAAGAGACAGTAGCCCCTTTTACACAGCCTGTTCAAAGGCAGGAATGTTGCGCCTTTGTTTCACCTTCATGCCGGCAGTGGAGGTAGTAACAGAGCCAAATCGACGTCTGTGTAAAATGGGTGAATCAGCATTGCGGGACAGGGGTGTGTGGGACAGGGGAAGTTTTGACTCCGGCAATCATCTTTATCAAAATTGTTGAGGACATTAGCCCAGAACACGGGTCCTTGTGGTGTCTCTCTCTTCCACTTTCTTCTTTCAGAGACCAGCGCGACTGGTCAAGAAGAAAGAAAAAAAAAACGTCTCCATCTACGGTCTAAGGTCCGCACACCTTTCTGCCTCATACCGCTCCCCGTTTCTCCTCCAACGGATTTCTGATCGCACAAATCCGCCATTCTTATGTTACACATCAACATGTTGTACACGATTCGCAGCAACTTTGCGCAAACACGTCACGCCTCTGATTCCCGAACGCCAGCATGCTATAGTAAAGTACACACGGGAGGGGCGGCATTAAGCTGGCTTCCAGCCAGCATAATAATGGATCTTCTCTATGGCAATACTGCGGGATCTCTATATAAAAGGGGATAGAGAGAAAAAGGAGAGCCAGAGACAGACACAGTCTAACTAAGAGAATTGTCGTCTCACCCTCCTCTCGGTGGAGGTGGCGGAGGCAGGGGTAAATTCCTCGCCCGGCTGCCCCCGCGCCCGACTCTGGACAGCGGGGGAAGGGGCGGCCCGCGGCGGGGGCTTATGTCCTCGTAGTCCCTCCTGGAGGGCATCATGGGCCTGGGGGGCGGGGGCAGGCGCTCGAAGGCCCCCCTCATCGGCCGCACGGGGAAGCTGCCCGCGGGCCGCCGGCCTCGATCTTCAAACGCAGCGGTGAAGCCGCCGTAGTCGTACGTCTCGTCGTAGAAGTTGGGGTCGTAGGGCTGTGTGCGGCCCTTGACTGGCGCCTGGCCAACAATAATGAGGGAGTGTCCAAAATGTGAAGAAAAAAACGAGAAAACAACAACAAATCAACAACAATCAACAACAAATATCAATGCTGTATTCTTTGAGCCGCAGTACAGTCCCCTAATTGAAGTGCATTGCATCCGATTCATACTGTTCTTACAAACCAATTTCTGTTGCTTTTGTTCGAAACTAATTTCTTGTGCTTGTTGTGTTGCTTCCCTTGTTAAGCACTTGTTGGTTCAGTTACCTCGGACACGAGCTCCATGATGACCTTGATGCACTCGACAACCCGCTCCGGCTTGCCCCCGACCAGCACTACCCGGTCGGTGGAGTGGGGGCAGCACTCCTGAAACAGCTTGATGGAGGTCTCCGTGTTCTTGGACACAGGAGAGAGAGAGAGAGAGAGACCCGGTTCGATGCCGTGATCAGACCAGACTATCCTATGGGATTCTAGGTACTGGTATTAACAAATCTTAAAATAAATAATTCTGGGGGCTATTCTGCTGGTCAGCAGAATACAATACGCCGCTGGTTCTTCGTCTGCAATTCTTACCTCTCTTAGCTCTTTTATCTTAGCGCCCTTCACCCCGATGATGCCCCCTGCCAGACTCTGATGGATCAACAGGCGCAGCTCGCAGTCAAAATCAATCCCGTTGTAATGCTGGTACTAGAGAAGAAGTAAAATATGTTAACAGGACTTTTAACTTAGCCACTTGATTGCTGGTTTCCCCTGGTAGCCTCGGATGGCTCACCACTACTAACTGCATTAGAATCCATTCAATTCTGATCCAGGTAATCCGTTTCATTAAGCGCATTTACATGCACAGCGAAACCTGGTTAGATGGAGTAAACACCGAACATGCTCTTGTTTGTGTGACGTGGCAGCTACATGGCAGTTGAGAAACCTTGTTACAACAATGGGCATTATTCACCTAGCCGCCAACTGAAGGCGAATAAGGCCCATTAGGCTTAGTGTGTATGCAAACGCACTGAATAACAGGGTTCGCTCACCTCCTCCAGAGTAGGGATGATCTTCAGAAGAATGTCTCCAATGGTATCAATGTTGGCGTTTACACTGAGGATCCTGTCAGGGAGACCAGGAAGGCAACGAAACATAACGAGAAAAACAACAAACAACAACATGTAGATAATGTCGATCAGGGATATGAAGGCTTAATATGTAGTCCAAAGAAAACTAATGAGGTGGGTGGGTGAGTAAGGGGGATTCAGCCTGTTGTTTACATTGTATATGTATACTGTAAATACAGAGATCTGACAACAGTCCCAACAGTAGACTGGTCAGACAAGCTACCGACATGCACTCAATAAATACATAAATAACTAAATAAAAACAAGAAAATAAAAGAAACTGCACTCAACATAGAAAAGAGAGAAAGCTGGAGTGGACAGCTGTAACCTGGCATACCACACTGGCCACTAGGGGAGAAATAGGAGGAGGACAAGGAGGAGGAGGAAGAGGAGGAGGAAGGGGTGTCAAGAGGAATCTTTAATACCAGTCCCACCACCAGTATTTGGGGGGGGGATGGGGGAGGAAGAAGTGTGTGGGGGAAAAGGATCGGGGCGACGAACCAAAACAAAAAACAATAACTTGCCAATGACAATCACACACCACCATCACACCTTCTCATTGAGACAACGAGCAGGGAAGAGGTCAGGGTAGGGACTGATGGTGGGCGGAGGTGAGCTCGGAAAAGTGTGGTGTGTGTGGGGGGGGGGGGGGGGGGAGGGGGGCAGTAGAGAAGCGGAAAATTAAAAGCGGGGGGGAGGAAAAACAGTGTGGACACGATCCACTCGGTGTCACGGAAGAGGAGACGATGAAGTCGCGGTGGGGGGGGGGGTGGCGGAGGGGGAAGAGTGTGGAGGCTGGGTTAGAAACAACATGACAGATTTGGCAGGCACACTGATCTGATCTGATGGAGGGGGGGATCTGAGCACAAGGAAATGAAGAGACATTGACAATGAGGAGTGACGCAGCAAAGGGGGGGGGGGGGGGGGGGGGGGCTTGTAGTGATGAGCCAGCGCTTGATCAGATTACATGGACACAGTGGAAGCCGGAAGTATTGGGGGTGGGGGTGGGGGGGGGGGGGGTGCAGTAGGTAAGTGGGGAGACGGGGGTGCGGGTGGCAAGGTGTCCATTAGAGGACAGAGCAAGTTTTACATCCATTTTTTCTTCTTTTTTTTTGTTATTTTATCAGGACTGAATTATCGCACTGGAAATAATACAAACAAAAAGATCACCCAACAGCTGTGTGCTTACAAATGAAATAAATTAGTTTGATACAAGATCATATGATCTGCTGCATTGACAATAATCCATAATAATCAATAATCCAATCCATGTACTGGAGATGCGGCAAGCGATCACAGGCTAACAGACGAAACAAGATGAAATGGGGAAATAGAATTGTTTTTTTTAAGTCGGGGAGAAGGTGGGTGGGGTCGGGCGGGGGAAGGGGGGGGGGGGTTATTTACTATACGATGTAAATAAAAAAATATAACAAAAATGTCCAAAAGAAAAGAGAAGGCAGGTTATCAAAAAGACAGGTGTGTTTCACTGTGCTAGTCAGGCAGCGAGGCATAGAACTGGTAGGGACATACCGCTCTGGGCCACTGCTGTCAGGGACTGATACACTGGCATTGTACTGCATGGGCCGAGGTGGTGGTGGTGGTGGTGGAGGAGGAGGTGGAAGGTGGTGGTAGGTGGAAGAGGAGGAGGAGGAGGAGGAGGTTGGCATTGGGCATGGGGCAACCAATCACAAGTTGTCATGGTTAGGGGGCGCGTGGTTTATGGGCGTGGCCAACCGGGAGTGTCAGGTGGGCGGGCGGTCAGGGGCGGGCGCAGGTTGGGCCAACGTCGGGGTGGGCAACGCAGAAGGGGGCGTGGCCGTCCAGAACATAGGAGGAATGGAGGAAGGAGGTGGCCGAAAATAAACCAAAATCAATCAAAATAAACAACAAGTAAAAGGAGGAGGAGGGGGGGTGGAGAAGGAATACATTTTTATTTGAGTACACGGGTATCTGTACTTAAAGTACAGTTAATAAAATAATTTTAAAAAAGGGAAAATGAAAAAAAGATGAGGCTTGAATATATGTGCATTAGTAATATTTGAACTTGTCAAAGATGAAAATATCCCAAACAAATCTAGCAAGCAATACCGTTTTATGTACTACAAGGGTCTTTCAACAGTTGTTGGAGAGGAGTTTGCCATATTGTCAAGATCCACTGTGTTATTGAAGCTATAGTTCCACTGAATTTTCCAAATCCACAGTTACAAAGAATCTGATGAAAAGCCATGTTCAATTTGATTGAAGAAAATAATGTCTTTTTACGTGAACAGTACTTTTACCTGACAGCGAGTGGCAACACTGTTAAAAACATGCGTGCATTAAAAATGCACAATTGTTTCCATAAAAAGAAAAACTTGCAAATTGCATAGAAAAATTACTTCACAATGATATTTAAATTACTTGAATCACTACGTATATATATATATATATATATATATATATATATATATATATATATATATATATATATATATATATATATAACAGTATCCCACATCAGCTGTGGAGCCCCAGATACCGCCATTCGTTTACTCACGTCTGTACGAAGGGCTTTGATATTCTTGCCGCCTTTTCCGATCACAGCTCCGGCGTTCTGCGGAGAGACAAGAGGGTTTTTCCGTAAAAAACAGACTAAAATATAACTGGGTGTAGATATGTATACTCGGAGAGAAAGGGTGGGTGGTATGGCTGGACCAGAGCCTCTTTACTTTGCTCTGAAGCAGCACCCGGAGCTCCAACATCTCGTCCGTGTTACGGGAACGCTTGAAGGCCTGCTCGTCCTCGTCCATGTCCTCGGCCGGGCGTTTACCTGTGGTGACGAGAGAAGAGAGACAATCCTTGTGATTGTAGTTCTCAATGGAACCACAGTTTTGCAGGATGGACAGTGTTGACATCAAATGTAGACGCATCGACGCACTGGTAAAATGCTATGACATTACACTGCCATCTTTTGGAGAAATACAGAAAGAAAACAAAGTGTAGGAAACCTAGGTGGAGACACCTAGATCTTTGGGAGATCTAGGTGGTGATAAAAAAAATACATAGTCCATCCATAGGTCATGTATGTTACAGAACAATTTGCCGATTGGTGCCTCGACTCCTTCTAGACACCCTTTTTTTATCCAAACTATCAGCCCCCTAACAGTTTGGACGAAACCTAATTTTACTGGACATATTCAGGGGGGCTGAGATTAGAGACGTCAGGGCTTGAGCCCCACTAAATAGGGTCTAAAATCGGCCCTATTTTTGTGACATCAGATGCATGGCTGTAGCCAGCTATGAGGTCACCAAGGTCCGAACCTTTGTGAAAACTAGTCTGCCTGGCAGCAGTGTGTACTTTGTGTGTGAGTGGGGAGTGTCCATTACTCCTACCCTTATTAGCTTTGGGCCAATAGAACCTCTTATATGATTGTGACACATCACATCAATCTGTCATGAATCACTCACTTCACGTGCAACAAACTGTTCCTGCCGCTGCTTAGCTTAATCGCCAGCTAGTTAAGTGGCGACAGTGGCAAACATGGAGAAATATTGTAGTCAGTCCACATCGTCAAGTGACGCTAAGCCCAAACTGGTATGTATGATGACAGTTGTATCGAGTTTGGTTTTATTTCAAACAGCAACGGAAGACCAAAATGCATCATGTGTCTTCAGGTGCTTGTGAACGAAGCCATGAAGCCAGCCAAGCTAAAGCGACATCTGAATACAATGCACCCAGAATATAAGGGTAAAATCAAATAAAAAAACTAACATTTTCATTAAAAGAGCTAGGAATACACCCACCAGAAAACATGGATGGTGAACCAGGCCAGAACTTCAGAGAAAGCACAGAAGGCTTCTTATTTGGTGGCTCAACGGATTGTACAAGAACTCAATTCTTCCAGCGGCGGTTGAAATGTGTAACGTTATGCTTGGGACAGAGGCAGCTAATGAACTGAAAGCAGTACTTCTCTCAAATGACACCGTGAGGAGGAGAATTGAAGAACTCTCAGCTGACATTCAGCCACAGTTGCTGGATAGATTGCGTTCGTGTGAGCAATGTTTTTATTTAGTTGGATGAATCAACAGTCTTTGCCAGTGTGGCTCATTTGATTGTTTTGGTTTCGCCATCCATGGGAAGAGAACATTTTGGAGGACTTTCTGTTATGCAAGGAGGTTCCTGGTAGGGCTGCACGATATGGGCAAAATATGATATCCCGATATTTTTTGGCTGAATGGTGATATACGATATATATCTCGATATTTTCTATAGAGTCTATAGAGTTCTACTCTAATCTCACCGGACAACACCGAAGGCGACCTGAGATCCTCACCGACGGAAGAAACCTCACAGACGGCGGCGTTGGCGGCGAGCGCGAAGGTGGAGGAGCGTACGGATGATGATGTCACAGTGCGTCTCCCGCCGCCGTCTCGTTTTTTTTATCGGGATCCTCCATGCTTGTTTTGTTGTGAGGGGGCGGCGGGTGAGGGAATGAGGCGTCTTTGCACACGGCACGTTCGGAAGGACAGAGTGGGAGGGGTCGCGGTCGCGCTCACAGTCTCCAAGGCAACCACAGACGCTTGAGGCGGAAACTGACCATTTTAATGCATATATCGATATAAACGATATTGTCAAATCTTGTATCCCCTTGGAAATTATATCGATATATCGTACATAGCCGATATATCCTGCAGCCCTAGTTCCTGGCAAGACAAAGTTGTCCGAACGTTGCGTAGGTCTATTATCTATGAAGCAAATGGAGGGGTATGTATCATTCACACGTGGAGCGACCCTTAGCCGGATATCTATCCAGATACGTGGCCTCTAGGGTTTCTGCTCTTCCTCCGGATGTGTGGTTTGGTAGTACCTGGGCAGGCGTGGCCTCTATGACGCATACTATGCTCTGATTGGCTAGTGTTGAGCGCCCGCCCCCAGTGTATTATGTGTGCTGCCATCTGGTGCCCAGGTGCAGTTAATACAGCTTATATATTTGTTCCTGTTCCCTTGTGGCTATGTGAGGATATTACAGTCTGTTGATACATATACTGTTATTTATTCGTCACACTGGGCATGATGCACTGCTATATCCCTCTGAAGTGCGATGGCTCTCTCCTGGTCAAGTTTTGCAGCGGGTGTTTGCGCTACAAAGTGAGATGTCAGAATTTATGAGAGCGCACAAACCCAACATCGCAGAGCCGTTTTCGACCCCAGAGTGTGGAGCCCAATTGGCATATCTTGCTGACGTATTCAACTCACTCAACAGCCTCAACCGCTCTATCCAAGGAAGCTATGCAGCTCTCCTGGAAGTCAGCGACAAAATCACTGCTCTCATGAAGACAACAGAGCTATGGGGAAGAAGGATAAAAGATAGCACGTTTGCCCAACTGACGAGTTTCTCAGTCAACCTGTCTGTGGCTATAGTGAAAGAGGTGTATGAGCTGAAGTGCTCACTGCACTGAGCGAGCACAGAAGCAGGAGCTGTTAGAAAGAACCGATTCCAGCAGGTGCCTCATGCAGACTTGTAGCCCCCTCTCTCACATGAGTATCCTGAACACACTGCCGAGGCCATGCGAATATTGCTCCCCTTTCCTACCACTTACCTTTGAGTCATCATTCTCCACTTTCACTGCAATGAAGTACAGGGCTCGTTTGCATGTGGAGAACGATCTTAGGGTCTGCCTGTCAGCCGTCACTCCAAGAATGGAGAAACTGTGAGACAGGCTCACTAATCTCATTAATTTAGGTGAGCCTTTTGAGTGAGTTATTGTGAATTGTGTGAGATAAGAATGTGATGTAGCCCTGCAAATATTCCAATCAAAATGTGCTGAAGTAATAGGCTTAATTACTATGATGAGTTCTGTAACACCATAACTCCTGTTATGATTTGTTCAGAGCTTTCTGCCAATTATTTGAATAAGGAGCAATAACTTTATTATTTTAAAATTGAAGCACTTAATGAAAGTCAGCATGAGACTGGTAATCTTACATGTCTGGATTTATTAGGATAATGCCGGTCTTGCTACTGTTCAGTTTCTGAAAGCTTTTAAGATCACTTACTTGAAAAGTTATTACGCTGTCAAGTTGAGTCCAAATGCAATTTGAATAAAATGCCTTTTAAATTGTGTTTCTGTTTATCACTATGAAACATGTCTGAAAAGTTTTAGAATGTCCGCCCCCCATGCGCAGATGGGCGTGGTTTCAACGCCTTCGGCAGACACACCCCCAGCGTTTCAGAGCAGAGAATACTGCTTAATTTTTTCACGATTTTGAAAACAAATTTTATATACTTGGTGACTTTTTTTAATCATTCAAATTTGGCTGGGTGGTTAACAACAACTCATTGAATCCAATTCTACGAATCCGCTCCTGTGAGTGTCAAATTTGCGATTCCCTGCAAATACTTCTGGCACAAATTGCCCGCCAAGCACTCTGCAAAAGCATTTTGAAGAATTAGTGCTGTAAGTTGGCCAGTTCATCAGCCTGAACAGTAGGTGGCGATGTACATCCGGACAAAGCACTCGAGTTAGTACAACTGAGCCAATGGGGTTTGAGCATGAGTAGTAGGGTTCCATTGTATGTAGTACATAAACTTTCAATTATTTCACCTTGGCAGTCCACCAGAATCTGTTTCTGAACTAATTTGAGGTGAACTGTACGACCTACAGCACTGATTCTTGTGTATTTGCAGATTCTTTTTACGAGTGCTTGTGGGTAATTTGTGCGAAAGTAGTTGCAGGGAATTGCAGATTTGACACTCGCCGGAGTGGATTCATAGAGTTGAAATCAATGAGTTGTGTGCTCACTTTTATCAAATTAAGTCGTGATGACTTAATAGAGCTTTTTGATATAGCAGGAGGAGGAGCTTGGAGAGTTGGTTCATGAGGAAAGAGATGTCAAGGCAAAATAAAGACAACTTATGCAATAAAAATATTTATTTCAAGTGAGTTAATATTTTCAAATGAATGTACACAGATGGATGGTATGTGACAAAGAACATGCCAATACTGTGACAAAGCAGCAACAAAAGGGGTGGAACCAAATTTGTTAGGGTGCCACCAAATAAAAAACGTTAGTGGCACCAGTGCCACCAATAGAAAATGTTAATTTTGAGCCCTGTCCCCAACTCCTTCAAATCTGAAGTCCTTAAAGGCATTCATGACAGTGCTGGTCATCAGGGGCAGTTCAGGAGCTTGGGTCTGGCCCATCAGCGATTCTTCTGGCCGCACATCAACCAAGATGTCAAAGACTATCTCCGCTAGTGTCCCAGATGTGTCATCAGCAAGGCTGCTGTTCCGGAGGGGAGGGCACCTCTTGAGAGTATAAAGACATCTGCACCTCTGGAGATTATATGTATCAATTTCTGGAATGCAGAGGATTCAAACAAAAAGTCTGTTGACATGCTGGTGGTGACATATCACTTTACCAGGCTAACAAGCCTTTCCTTGCCGTGAGTATTCTTCTAAACAGGTGGCAAAAAAGCTCTGGGACAAGTACTTCTGCATTTACGGATTCCAGAGAGGATTCACTCGGATCGTAGTCTGGCTTACCGGATGTAGGTTGTTGGCATTACCCTGCCAAAGCCTGCCATTGGGTGACTATACTCCTCCCCCTTCCAGCATCTGCCACTGTTGCTGCATCCTGGGCTTAGCGCCGCCCAAGACGAATGTGACTGGTTAAAGAAATACTGACAAGACTGAGCGTTTTTTCCCCCTATGCCAGAATGGTAGTGAGTAGAGCCAGACCTTTCGTCTGATACGTCTGGCTATGCAAGACTACTCGGATCAAGGTGCCTCGTTCGAAAGTCAACTGATAAGTGAAATGTTGAAGGTTGCTGGTGTGAGGAAGTCCAGAAACATTGTCTGATGGACAATGGCAGCGTCAAACGCTTCAACAGAACACTGGGGAATATGATCCAAGCTCTGTCCCCTAATGCTAAGCACAATCGGCCCCTAACAACTCCAGACCCTGACGTATCAACTATACTGTACATGAGACCACAGGCTACCCCCCTTTCTACCAGTTGACGTCCTTTTCAAAAATATCCTGAAAGATCCAGAGATCAACAGTTTTGACAGCTACGTGGTTTGTCTCTGACAAAGGACCTTCAGGAGGAAATGGAGGAAACCGCCGTGCAAAGGGGAAGTCCATCACCGCAGGTGATCGAGTCGTGGTACGTAACAAACGTGAAAGAGGGAAGCGAAAGACAGCGGACCGAACCATGTCCAGGTGTAGGGACCTGTTTTTATGTATGGTACAAGGTTTGTGTGGGGTGTAGACTGCATTCTGCTTCCAGAAGTTGGTAGGGAGTTAGGCGCCACGCTCTCCTTTCAACTTAATCTTTTTTGGGGATACTTTTCAAGTTGGTATGTTGTGTAACCATGTCAAGTTAGGTTTCCTTTTTGAGGTATTATGGTGACTGTAGCGCTTTGATTTGCAGATCTCAATGTTGGGTGAAATTCAGTGGGGGTGGATGTAACACAACTGTAATGACAGCTATTATGAATTTCTACAAAATTGACAATGTTTGTCTTGTATGTGTATAGAGAGCCACCTGGTGGGTTAATAGCGCAACTGCACAGATAGGTTTCCTTTTTCGTGCAGCGCGCATGCCACAGAACATGCCTTGCAAAGGAAACTATTCCCAAGTTGGAGTGGGATGCGCGACAGCAGTGCTGTCATCAATATTTCAATGTTTAATTACTTAAAATGGTTTTTTTAGCAGAAATCAGTAACATGCATTCTGACTGTAATCAGAATCAGCTTTATTCGCTTTATCAGCTTTATAAACACTACTAGTAGTAGTCTGAAAGTTACAGGCCTTGATGTGTGACCTTGCTCCCACCCTTAAGATTATGGTTCCTCTTTACTTCTCAGCTGCTCTATAGATAATTAGACATAATATTAAACTAACACTATACGATCACATGATTGATTTATATTAGTAATGTATAAGAAAAAGACTGATGTTGACTATTGTATTGTAAATGCATTTTATATGGTCTTTGTAAACGTTATTGAGAAGATCTAAAAAGGAAAATATTCCCCAAGCTGGAGATCTGAATGCAGTTGCCTAGTGCATCCTTGATGAGGACTGTGTGTTGTCTGTTTTCATGCCAGCATCCAGAATAAATGGAGAACAAGTATGGGAGCCACTAAAGGACCTCCACCATCGGTCTGCAGATAGACACAACCCATTAAAAGCAGCCAATATTGTGTTTGTCGTCCATGAATGCAGTAAATGTTTTCAAAAAAAATGGACCTCACTCATTTCTAAACCCTGGCTACGGCCCTGGTCAGATGTCCAGTGGATAGTGTCAGATAGATACCAGTCAATAAAGGCTGCAGACATAATGGGCTACATTCATAAGTCATGATCTGACATGCCAGAAATGTGTGGCTTGAACAACAGACGACAGTCCTCAAAGAAGGGCGTGTAACTACAAGACATGTTTTACCGTTGGTGTCAGTGTTGCTGAACGCAGTCTCGTCTTCCAGCTGCTCAAGATCTGCCTCCATGGTCCTGGTTCAGCAGTGGAGTGAAGGATCTGGTCAAAAACAAAACAAGACAAAAAGAGAGAGAAAAAAAGTGGTCTTTGTAGACGTAAAAGACTATGAAACCCAAGCAAAGGAGTCAAACTGCCCCCTTTTCCCCTGACACCGGACTAGCCTTCACCGTTTTAATGCGCCATCGGTCTCGCAACAGCCATCACGACTTTTCCCACCCCGGCGCAGCTCCCACAGCGCATCACAGCGGGGCGCCCTAGCCGCGTCACGCGCATGACGCTGTGACACATTTACTACTACACTATATACATGTACTAATAATAACTCCCCCTCCGCAACCCAACGGTGATAAAACTAAACTACATATCACAAGCCGCCATTAGCAGTGCCATTAGGCATAATACCCCACATGTTATGGTGTAGCCTGCCCCACGTTAGCCGCAGCAGCAGCAGCTACAAAACATGCTAGTTGAGTTGTTCAAGTGGAGAGCGTGCTAGTATGCATTGGGGGTGAGGAGGGGGGAGGTTGGGGGTGAGGACGGGAGGTAATACGTGCTTTTATCCTAATCAAAAAGACCAAATGTCCCCCCCAACTGACAACTACCTGGCTCTGGGCATTGAAATGGACATGGCCCATGCTCATGTGGACATGGCCATGTTCGCCTCTGTCCCCCTCTCTCGCCGCGAGGCGTGTCTCCCCCCCGTCCCACGTTGCTACCGTGGAAACGCGAGGCTCGCCATTACACCCCCCTCGCCCCGCCACTCTGGACCCGTTTCCACGCATACTTTATGTTACATTAAACGACACCGCGTTGCGTATAAAAAGGGGGTAAACTCGCGTAAAACAAACCTGCAGTTAAACGTTCACCCACGTCCACTACGATTTTTTTCTCTCTCTCTGTCTGTCTCTATCTCTCTCTCTTTACGTTGTACGTCAAAACGCGGGTGCGTTGGTTTTGCGGACGCGGGCGGTTGGTTCAGTGCGAGGCCCCGACGTCAGCGCCGTCGGTCCGCTGCAGCGGCGGCTTAAGCCCCGCCTCCGGGTGAGGGACACCGCCCCCCCCCCGCCGGGCGGTGACGGGACTCACATCCAACGCACCCCGCAAAGCTTACAGTCTCGTCTGCTCGCTCTCTGATTGTCAGTACTATTAAGGTCGGAAAGTTAGCGGAATATGGCGATTTAGGGTCGACGTTTCCCCGATGTAAAAAAACCCAGATACGACCATTGTTTACGCTGCTGGTATATGTATTTATCTGTAGTTGATTCAACGATATTCACACGTCTAAATGTGTAACCCCTGAAATGCTGGCCCGTTTTTAAAATGAGGGAAAGTCGTTTTTGTTTTTTTTTGGCCAGGGGGGTCAATGGCATAAGGTGCAGTGACTGGTTTGGGGAGCAGTGAACTACATGCTACGTTTCAGCAAAAGTTCAACATTCATGTTTGCATAGTGATTCAAGTAGTTAAATTAGTTAACTACTGAAACTACAAACAATGTTGGGCCATCAAAAGAAAGGAATGAATATTATTTATTTTGTATTTTACCTTTGCTTCTCTAATGCCTTCGCCAGGCAGCCACCACCACCGCACACCTGACCCTGTCTAAAAAGGTTGAAGTTGATTTAGTTTTAGTTGATGGATACAAGGCAGATGTTGCCAAAGCGGACGACTAAGAAAAGCAGGCCCATTTCTTTCAGACCGGTGCTCAAGTCACTCGAATGGTCTAAAAGGGTGCAAGTTCAACGTTTTTTTCTTTACAGTTTTAGCCTACTTGTAGTCAGATAGTACACAAAATTCAGATTAGTTTACAGCACAAATATACAGCATTCATTGTAATGGTGTCCTTGTGAAGCCCAGATGGGATTGGTTTGATGAGGACAGGTTTAAGGTCTCAGCTGAAGCAGTTCTTCACTTAGGTTCGACGGTTGGAGACAAGACGGAGGAAACATCTGTATAGATAGCTGAGTTAATCCTGATAATACAACGTAGTAGCAGAGTAAAAAAAAGAAAAGGAACACAAACTTGTGTGTGCTTGTGTGAGCTCCTCCTAAGAGAGGAAGCTTTTCCCGATTGGCTCTTGTGAGCCGACGCTGTCCGTCTTGTCCAATGAGTGTGCAGCGTTTGGTTTCCATGGATACTATCCGCTGTACCAGGCAGTGGTTGCCCTTGGTATGTGTATGAGGTAGTTGTCTGTGGGAGTAGCGCCCTCAGTCTGCTCTATGTCCACCTGTCAGGTAACCCCTGGTTTTACAATATCATGCCCATGAATGGTTATCCAATAGCACCCTGTAATGGCCGAGCTGAGATTGTAATGCTAGCTATCAGGGCAATATACTCCTCACAGGGGGATTTCCAGGAAGCTGGATTGTTGGCTCACCTGTGAAAAATATTTGGCTATAGTTGTTTGATGTTTCTAATCTGAATTTGCAAAACTAAACTTGAATATATTAGGTGTCAATTAGTCACAAGTGTTAATTATTGCTATTTATTAGCAAATGTTCCGATAAGTTGTTGCATGCTATTTTTGAAGTTATGGCTAAGTGAGTAATCGTGCTTGGTGCAATACACCCAACTAGTTTCTGGAAGGCAGGTGTCATGTTATCACTTATTTTAGTTTACTTCATCCCGTTTTGTTTCCCTGTTTTGTCATTCGCTCTCCTGTTGTTTCATATCAGCCACTCCCCCCTGCCATGCATGATGTCACCTTGATAGCCCACACCTGCAGCTCATTACCACCTCATTAGTTCGCCAGTATGTATATCAGTCCATGTGTGTTTACTTCCAAGCTTTCCCGTATTATCCCGCATGTTATTCTTCGGTTATGAACTTTGCCTGTCTGATTACCCTGCCTGTGTACAACCAACCCTGCTTGTTTATCTCAACTCCAGATTACCTGCCTGCCCCTCATCAGAATTGTTTGCCTGCCTGTCTGCCTTGTTGGACTCGACCTATCTGCCTGTCCTACCTGACGACATCTCTCTGCCTGCCCAATATCTGTACTGTTTACCTGATTGCCTGGTTTATGTTTCTGCCAGTAAACCGATTACAAACTAAATGACTTTTCGTTTTACTGCTCTGTCCTCTATGTTGTGGTTTTGAGTCCACACCACCTGTTTTAGTCCAGTCATTACAGTACGATCCGGCCACTATGCCCCGGCCGAATTTGTGGCATGGAGAGGGGTTTTGGCTTCTCAAGAGCAGCGCTTGGGATCCCATGAAGAGATGCTGAAGTCCCTCCTCGACCAGATGGTGCACATCTCCACTCAGCTGACAGCCACCTGCCATGATCAGACTCGGGAATCAGACACGGCTGCTTCCACCTCTCCGGCTGTTCCCGTCACTCCAGCAATCCTTGCCGCGGAGCCTCCAGCAACCCTAACACCTGCTGTGAATTTCTTACCCAAATTCAATTGCCATTTATCACTAAACCATCTTGGTTCGGCAGCTAAATCGGCTTATATTGCCTTCAACTTATTAGAGAGATCTCCTCTTAGTCTGTTTAAACCTCTCTATGAACAAGGAGCGCCAGCGATCAGCCGAACCCTTGCAGCTAGGCCGTACTCACCTGTCAGCAGAGGAATGATAAGAGGTGCCTATACTGCGGTAAGAAGGGTCACTTCACCTCGTCTTGTCTATTAAAGGTGGGGCTCACCAGTCATCCAGAGGATGCTGGTGAGTCATACCTCAACCAATAGAAGACACTCCCGACCCTTACACCATGCTCAACTCCGCTGTTCTGGAGAGGTTCACACTGTTCAGGTTCTCGTGAACTTGTGGGCTGACACCAATCTGATAGACATGTCTCTGGCCTTTTAGCTTGGGGTTGGCAGGGAGATGGTCCTGAAGAATGCAGAACCTTCACATTAATTGGTTCTTGGGATCCATTTTAGAGTGGAGTCTCAATTGTCACGTCACCTGTCTCAAGTCTGCTGTCACCTCGACACCTAGTCCACCTGTTTCCTCAGAATACCCAGACATTTCCAAGGTGCCAAGGGAGTACTTGGACTAGAAGGAGGTCTTCAACAAGGCCTGGGCTACTTCACTCCCTCCACACCGGCCGTATGACTGCTATAGACCTACTACCCGGTTCGGTTCCACCCCTCTTAGAGGTCGATTTTTCTCACTGTCTGGAGCTGGGTTTTTCTTTGTGGGAAAAAAGGACAAGACACTCCGCCCTGCATTGATTACCGAGGCCTCAACAACATCACAGTAAAGAGCAGGTACTTGAGCTATTACAAGATGCCACCAAGCTAGATTTCTGGAATGCCTATCACCTGGTGAGGATAAGGGAGGGGGATGAGTGGAAGACTTAAACACCCCCAGTGGCCCAGTGGTGATGCTGTTCAGATTGACCAATGCCCCAGCGGTCTTTCAGGTGTTGGTTGACGATGTGTTACGTGACATTCTCAATGTTTTCGTCTACCTGGATGATATCTTAATCTTTAAGTCCATGGATGAACATGCACTACATGTACAGAGTCCTTCAGAGACTCAACTGAGAGGACAAACTGTATATCAAGGCAGAGAAATGTGAATTTCCGAAAGCTGTGAAAGACCAAAGCTGTCGCCGAGTGGCACACTCCTACCACTTGCAAACCTCCAACGCTTCCTGGGATTCGCCAATTTCTACAGGTGTTGACAGTCTAGCTGGCCCTAGAGGAGTGGAGGCACCAATTGGAAGGGGCAGTGCAGCCGTTTGTGGTCTGGATAGACCACAAAAACCTGGAGTACATCAGATCTGCCAAACGGCTGAACTCTCGCCGAACTCCGCTCCCAGGTTCTCCAATAAGGTCACTTCTTACACCTGACCTGTCATCCTGGGGTAAGACAAACATTGATGTTCATCTGTCAGCGTTTCTGATGGCCGACCATGGAAGAAGACACCAAGGAGTTTCTTGCCGCATGCCTTATCTGTTCCCAGAACAAGGGTAGCAACCAAGCTCCCTCTGGTCTGCTTCATCCCCTGTCGATTCCATATCACTCTTGGTCACACATTTACATTGACTTGTCACTGGAAGGGAATACCATCATTCTCCAAGACCGCTCATCTCATTCTTCTGCCCAAGATCCCCACAACCAAGCTGGGATCATGCTTCTTCAAGTGTTCTGGCTGCACAGGCTTCCCTGTGATGTTGTCTCCAACCGTGGGCCCCAGTTCACATTCTATTTTTGGAGGGAATTTTGTCATCTTCTGGGAGCTACTGTCAGCCTGTCATCCGGATTTCACCCGCAGTCCAATGGACAGACAGAGCGGATTAACCAAGAAATGGAGACAGCCCTGCGATGTCTTGTGTCCCACAACCCTGGCTCCTGGTCCAAACAAAAAGTATGCGTAGAAGGTAGAAGAAGTAGGTCAGAAGGTCTGGCTGTCCACTTGGGATCTTCTGCTCAGAGTCCAGTCCAGGAAGTTGGCTCCCCAGTTCATTGGTCCCTTATCCATATCCAAGGTCATCAACCCTTTGGTGGTTCTTCTGCATCTTCCTTGTGCCATGCGGATCCACCCAACGGTGGTCAAGCCGGTCAGGACGAGCTCTCTTGAGCCTCCTGCCAGACCCCCCCCCCCCGTCTCATTGATGGAGCACCCGCCTACACGATCACTGCCACAACGTAGCAGGGGTCTCCAGTACCTGGTCAACTGGGAAGGGTACAGTCCCAAGGAACGTTCCTGGGTGCCCTTCCATGATGTCCTGGACCCTTCCCTCATCGCGGACTTCCATTGTGGCCATCCTGGTGGTCCATCTGGAAGCCATTCCTAGACGGGGGGCTCTGTCACGTTATCACTTATTTCAGGTTCCTAATCCCGTTTTTCATATCAGCCACTCCTCCCTGCCATTCATGATGTCACCTTGATTGCTCACACCTGCAGCTCATTTCCTTATCAGATCATCTTGTGTGTTATTTCCAAGCTTTCCTGCATGTTATTTTTCGGTTAGGAACTCTGCCTGTGTAGGACCAACCCTGCCTGTTTATTCCGACTCTGGATTACCTGCCTGCCCCTCATTGGAATTGTTTGTCTGCCTGTCCTACCTACTGATTGCCTTGTTTATGATCCTGCCAGTAAACCGATTTTGTTTTACACCTGTGCGCTGTGTCATGATTTTGGGTCCACACCGCCTGTTCTAGTCCAGTTGTTACAGCAGATGCCTGACTTATACTAGGCTTATACCAACAACCTACATCTGGTAAGCCATACTAGCTTTGCTGTAACTTCTTCTAGTGTGAAGTAATTGGTAGTTTGCAAACTATACTTTCAAAGTAGCTTCCCCAGCACTGATAAGGTGTTATCTTTATTGAACAGCTTGCATTTGGGTGACCCAACATGATATAACCATTGATAAAGCTGCAATGAATATGATAAAGATGGCAAAAGCCAAAAAGTCTGAATTTGACGAAGTCCTGAATCCGAATAAGGACCTGGGTTTTCAGCTGTGCAGACCTTTAGACATAAAATCCACTTTGGGCCAAGCTAAAGCCTATTTAATATTTAGAGGTGCATATCGGCTACTAGAATGTCTGATATGTGGCAATGGATGATTTAACCTCTGAGAGCTGATCTGAACATTATATTTTCATACCTATTTTTGCATCTGCATTTGCATTATGCTGTTTTACCAATTAAACATGCATATGTTGAGTTATGATTTACGTTCCTACTTTTAAACTATTTCAATGAGTTGTCATAAATTGCCAGACATTTTCAGCATAATTATATGTGCTGAAATTATCATCAGTGTAATAGCATTTGAATAAACAATATATAAGGACATGGTCTGTCATTGGAGAACCAAATGAGGATCCAGATAGACCCCTGGGGAACACGATAGTGATCAGAGGGGATATAATGTGCTAGCTAGTTGACAGTTGAAAATTAAATTGTATCTTGTCTTATTGTCTTTCCAATCCTTGACCCCAACTTGACAATTAATGAAGTGTTTGTCAGTGTAGTTTTTTCCTGGCATGCAACTATGCATTACATTCATTATACTTGTATTATTGTTTGTTTGTACTTGTTTGTTGATTAATTTAATTTTTATAATCACATATTTACAGTTCTGGTCAGAGTAATAGTAATAGTAAAGTAATCTGAGTATTCAAAGTAGCCTGTTTCAGTATTTTTCTACCTATGTCGACAGATTTTGATCATACATCAAACATCTTTTCCTTTTCTCGTTGTCCCCCCAAAGTTTATAGATGAATAATTGCAGCTTCTCTATTACCGATAGGGAAATTGCAATGCAAATTATTTTACTCTAGTCAAATAGTCGAATAGTGTAAGTAT
>JAOPHQ010001471.1:0-87500 GCA_030340625.1 Merluccius polli
AAAACAATAACACACACATGATCTTTCTTATCCTTTCCTGTGTCATCTCTCAGACATCAGTGTCACTGATTCTAAAAAAAAAAAAACTTTAAAAAAAAGAACACAAACTATAAAAAGATAGTGGCGTTATAGAGGGGGTGATTAATAATAGTCGTCTGGATATTGGTTAAAAAGCAAGACGCTGTGCATTATGTATTATGGGATGGCCTTTTCAGGGGGTGAGATGCTCGTCCTCCGTGTGGAAGCTGTTCCTTGGGGATGAGAGGAGAGGAGGCCGGCTGGAGCAGTTGGCTCTTCAGGCTCTCTGTGGACTCGGACAAACCTGGAGGAGAAAGGAGGTGGTGGTGGTGGTGGTGGTGGGTGCGGGTGGGGGGATGGGGGGGAGATGGGGTACATTGGGTGAGCAACAGCGGTAAAACAGTGTGTGTATGTGAACGTGTTATCGATATGAATGTAGTAGACCCACCGAACTGAAAACCGCACACACCAACACAAAAAAAAAGGGTATAGTTAGGACGAGAACCCAGTACAACCGAGACAAACAAGTCCACATAATGATGGTGAAAAGGGTGAGACCTTTTTAAAAGAAACGGAGAAAAAAAAAACGATCCAAAAAGAGTGATGTATGGAGGTTTTTTCCCTCCCTGAATGAATAAATCATAGAATCCAACATGGAATAAATCATAGGATTTGGGTATGAGGATTGGGGAAAGAGAGAAAAATAAAAAAGCAGCAGGAGGAGGAGGAGAGGACAGGAAAGGCCTACATACCACACAGCTACTCCTCCATACCAATAGAGCAGGAATCAGGACCTATGGCTGCCCGAGGTCGGGGGCGAGAGACACATGGGGACAGATAGAGAGAGAGAGAAAGGAGAAGGAGGAGGAGAAGACGGCAAAGGAATAGAGGAACACGTTTAGAAGAAGCCCACAGGTTAGATGCAAAAGGGGAAGGGGGGAAATCAGGAATAGATAAAGTTTCATTCCCAGCGTTGAGTCGCCAGCCCAGGAAGAAAAAGGTTTTAAAGCATCATCATCAGAGACTGTTGGAAGGAAAACAGCGCTGTGATCGTCAACAGCATAGAGAGCGGCGTCGACGTTGTTACGGGACTAACTTGCGGGTGTTAGGTCAAACCATCGGAGGGCTGTGAATTTTGCAGCAAATGTCTGCGCAGTAGAGTATACTGCGACTTTTGCATGCGTTAGAGAGTAACCTGGCATAGAGAGACACGATACACAAGAGACATCATCCACACGGGTGTTAACTATGCTGTACAGTTTAACACTGTGAAAGACTTAGACTGTGAAAAGATGAATACATTAAAAAAAACATTTTTTATGCATGAATGTTTAAACCGCCCGCTTTTTAAAAACGTAGTTTTACGAAAATAAATAAACAACATTTTAAAAACAGCAGGCTGTTTAAAACCCTTCCGCATCCAGCCAGCAGAGGGGACTACTACCAACTCGGTTTTTCCATTTCTAGAATCTTCCTGTCCTCACTGAAGGTGAACCTGAGCTCGAGTTGCCAGCCTGTCTCTCTT
This sequence comes from Merluccius polli, assembly GCA_030340625.1. Classification (NCBI taxonomy): domain Eukaryota; kingdom Metazoa; phylum Chordata; class Actinopteri; order Gadiformes; family Merlucciidae; genus Merluccius; species Merluccius polli. The sequence goes on from JAOPHQ010001471.1 coordinate 1,544, forward strand.
CACTCTACTTACGACCTCCAGCAGAGCTGATGTTACCTGGCAGCGAGAGGTCTCCGGGTGGGTCGCTCTCAGTCTTTGTCAGGCTACTGTGTTCGCTGCTGCAGTCCTGGAGGATCTCCTCTCGGGAGAGGGGCCGCTCCTCCTCCTCCTCTGCAGAGGAGAGGAGAGGGGGGGGGGGACACCATTAGTGTCAGTGTTGAAATGAACAGTAGGAGCAGAAGTGAGACAGCTGCCGTTGCTTATACGACAGAAGGATTTTGACTGACGCATTGAGGACAGGCTGGGCAATATGGAGTTTTTGACTATGAAACTATGAACAAGTACATAGTGATTTAGCAGACAACACTCAGACTCACTGATCTGCTTTACCCTTCATACCAATATTGAATGCCTAAATTCTTGTGAGCCAATCTAACGTCACATCATCTCATGTCATCAATTCAAGACTTCTAAAAAAACGAATCCAAAACCGTATTTCACAGCAACGAGATGCCACCCACCCGGTGCCATAAAATAATAGTCAACGGCACGAGACGTGGGCCTACGTCCAGACAAATACATCTTCCTGACGGGGAATCGATCCAATGGGCAAGCGCCGCAGCAAAACAAACTCACCGTCATCCGGGGACAGCGACTCTGCCAGGTCCTCCGCTCCGGTGGCCTGTGAGGAGGAAGTGGGAAACAAAAGACGACATTGAAATGAATGCCGCTCCAACCATTTCAGCGGGACCGTCAGGAGGAGGTCGTAGGGTCGCGGCTCATACCTCGGTAGGAGCAGGACTGCTGGACCGCAGCGTGTTGGGCTGGGCGTCGGACATCTCCGACAGCTTCTCCTCGTCCTCCTCTTGGATGGGGGAGGATGGGGACCTCAAGGGGCTGGAGGAGGAGAGAAAAAAACATTTAAAACATTTAGGTTCGGTTGAGAAGGATTAAGGGTAATGTGTAGAAAATAGAGTCACACAGTCAAGTGTGTAATAATGGAATATCTCTAGGGAGAAATAACAATCGTACATCTCACATTTCAGAGCTTTTACGCAATATTATAGTTGTGGAGTGTGTGTATGTGTGTGTGTGTGTGTGTGGTTGATGGCTGGTTTAAGCACCTCACCTGGCCCGAGTCAGACTGATTAGGCTCTGGGGCCGGGTGAGGCTGCACCATCATGCCAGCATTTACCACTGCACTGATGGCTGTACCATCTGGCCATCTCCAATAAACCGGGTTTATACAACTATATACACTCTACCTGTGTCAGAGGAAACCCAGCAAAAGCCACTTAGTTGTCACATAAATTAATCCAGACACACCGTTCTGCTTGTTTTAGCTCTCATGGTCAACAAATGAACAGAACTCATTACATTTTAGTGTGTTACTTAAAAGTTAATAATTAATTAAAGATAGCATGGGACGGCTAAGGTGTGGTTCGGGTTATTGACTGCCAGCCGGATTTTTTAATCCCCAATGTTACCCATCTGTATGCACTAAAAGCAGTACTGAGTCATACTAAAAGCATCTCTGAGTAGAAATAACAGTAAAGTAGTCTAGCCAACCATTCTTCTGACTCACAGATAAGAGCGGCTGAAGGAAGGACAGGGTCCATGACCTGGTGATGGACCCTGGTGGGTGGTGGGGTGTGTGTGTGGGGGTGGGGGGGGGGGGGGGGGGGGGAGATGATCTGTCTAGACACGTGATGACTGGCGGCGGCGTTGACGCGGATTATTCACCTGTCTGGAGACTTGCTGACTTTGCTCTTCTGCAGGCTGCTGCTGTCGCTGAGATGCTCAGGGGAGCCGAGGGGCCTGCTGTCCCCGCCCCCGCCACCGGAGAAGTTGATGTCGTCGTAGAGCGGTGCCGACGGGATGGCGGGCGAGATGGAGCGCAGGCCGTTGAGCGCCTCCAGCAGGGAGATGGGCTCGAAGCCGGGGGGCACCGAATCAGAGCTCTGCGGGAGACAAGCATAGAAATCCCTCTTATTTATAATATTAAGACAATTATTCGGACGAAATTGCAGTCTAAATAGTTGTCCAAAGTCTGACCCCATGTTAATATTTTAATCAATGTGTTTAATAATTGAATCAACAGGTTTAATATTTTAACAAATATGTTTAATCATTTGAGCAATGTGTTTGGTCAAATGGCTATAGTGCGGGACTTTTACATTTGAACGTCCGCTACATTCAAGCCCTTGCCAAATTAGTTCACACACTACTGATTAAGCCCATCACCGCCAGATGAATCTTTCTGTATTTCATAGTATACAGAGTTTTTAAATCTGGTGCCTGTGGCGACTTTCCCTTCAATGTGGATAACATAGTTTAATTGTGCGGCTCTTCTAGATTTTCAAATGTTATCGGCCCGAACAGATCAAATTCTGATAGTGAAAGGAGTCATTTCACGACCAGTAGGCTGCGGTGGAGCCTAGGACGTGTTTTTGTAATTACTCTCCCTGCCAGAAGGGGGAGACAACAGTTACGCACTGCAGGTTTAAATTCCCCCTTGAACGCATGATCTGAACAACAGGCTTGCGATGGAACTACCTTGGCTTGAGTTCAACATACCGAGTGCTCGTCATGGTCCATGGTCTGGGCCAGCACCGGGCTGAAGGAAACAGGGGACAGCGCTCCGGGTTTCTTCCGCACCGCTCGGATCTGCAACAAGGCCCGGAACGCTGGGAACCAACACATGGGAAACACTGGTTCAAGTACGGTCAAGTAACATCGCTCAAGCAAACTTAACAAACACTTATAAAACTGCACGGAGCTGGCAAAGCGGCGCCAGCAGCATGTACAGGGAAAGACAAATCTCCTCTTAAAAAAAAAGCAACGATAATTGAATTCAATTAATTTCACTAAGTCATTGAATTCTAAATAACCATTTACATGTTTAATAAAAAAAAGGGGGTTACAAACTACAATGACCATAATGCTTTGCTTCAAGTAACACCGGAACCTTGCCTGTTAGTTAGAATTGGACGATTGATATGGCTACAGTTACCTGAGCCACTGAACGTCACTTTCCGCAATTAGAAAACAATGCAGGGACAGCATTTTAGTAAAAGAGCTTTCCGAATTATTGACCGTCTTCGGCGACACTTACGCAGTCGGCATATGGGACAGTTGTTTGCCTGGTAGCGCAGCGTGTCGGCGCAGGAGTTGCAGAGACACAGGTGCCTGCAGGGCAGGATGAGCGTGTCACGCAGATCCGACAGACACACCACACACTCGTTGCTGTTGTCGCTGTTCTCGTCGTCCGACGGCTAGGGGGGGGGGGGAATGAAAGAGACTGTGATGAGCCTACAACACATGCACCGAACATACACACGACTGTCAACCATCGCATGAGATCTTTATAGACCATATGGAATTTATTTGAAGTAGAAACCTTAGTTTCTTGGTTGTTCTTGTTCTCGATGCCGTAGATCTCCTGGAGCAGGTAGCTCACACGGTCGACCTGTCATATACATGTCATTATGTATTAGTATGTTGTCGTATGCATTTGTATGCTACTACAATAGTAAGTATACATGTGTACTCCTATACCGCATCAACCCCATTCAGATCCACTCCACAATTCTTTGTCCCTGCCTTTCTTAAAAATAACATCACAGTGTATTTTACGTTCAAACAGAATCAGCATCAAAGTACATTCAGCTGACAAAAAAACCCTCCAGGCATAGATTTTTACGGTACAAAGCAGTGCTACCTAATTAGCACTCAGCACCCTAGAGTGTCTTGACACAGATTTTAGTAATTATTGAAAAGCGACAAGCAGGATTGGTCGCATTAGATTTCTGCCCTAGTTGAGACTTTGTTTCATTTATATGAATTGGTCTGACACATATTTGAACAATGAATGACATGATTAAACTAAATGCAAACAAATACATAACAAACAGTATGTAAATAAACTTACAATTTGCTTCTGCTTCAGGGGCTTGACAGAGAAGCTGCCATCAACATGCTGAAAATAAAATTGATTTGAGTTTAGTTCAGGAAATATAAATATTGTTCAATTGATATTTACAAGGAATTTACTGGTCTTAATTTACATCTAGTGTACACTTACTCTTTCAAATGCAGCCAGGAGTACATGGGCATGTCCCAAGCAATCTTGAAAAGAACATAAGACAATTTTGTTTAGTGCCAAGAGATTCATATTTCCACAAAAACAACTCTTGATATTCTCCAGAATGGTACTGTAGTTCTGTCACATTTGTATACTACTACTATACTTTATCTATTTGTCTGTATTTAATGGAGATATTCTATCTCCCCATTACTACATTTACCGGGAATAGAATGAAAGCCTGTTATATAAATTCATTACTCATGCTATTCTGACAGCTTACCATCCCCTTCATCAACGACTGCCTGGATGACCATTGGAAATACACCCCGGTCGAGGTCAAAGTTAAGCTGAGGAAAAAAAGAAGAAACAACACTGTTTCAATATTGAATAACGCTTAACATTATTTTGAAAAACAATTTTCTCTTTCATCTCATGCTATGTGTGAAAAGAATGCAGTTGGACAGGAATTATGCATTTATGTCTGTCTGCATGTATGTAGTTAGGATAATTATGTGTATTTGTGTTTCTATGGCAACTGGGCATGTGTGGTGTCATGCGGACTGCCGGGTACAGTAGGCAAGCACTTACATCTTCTTCTTTCCAGTCCCTGAAATCTATTTTGAAAGATGGCATAGAGAACTGCTGGCTGACACCTCGTTTGTAGTGCACAGTTTCAGACACCAGTAGTGGACTCTTTGGGTTGTACCTACAGAGGTAAAATCAAACAAAGGAATGAGATTACCATATAATAACCCAATAGAGAGCTAGGTTTTCTGACACCTGTCATTCTCGTGTTTTTGTTTAAGTGCTTTTGATGGGGAGAGATATTTGGTCCCAGAAAACATAAGCATTGTAATAATAAATTAACAAATGTTATCTATTGGTTCCCCGTTTTAAAAGCAAAAATTCATGTTCATTCAAATTCAAATGTTCATTACAAAATAACGTCAAGAACCTTTTCAAGTTATAATGATTAACAAATCATTATAATTCGAAAATATATAATTGTTCACGTGATTTATCACACCAATAATAGCCACTCAAAATGAAAACTAGCTAGCGTACAGGACCTTTTCCGTAAGCCAAAGTGAAACTCTTACACAGCCATCCCGTTGGAGAACTCCTCGAACGCCTGGCAGTACAGTGTGATGGCGACGCGGGCGTCAGCGTCGAAGGTGAACTCCACGCCATACAGCACCTTGGGCTTCCCCTCCTCCTCCGTCGGCGAATCTGCATCATCTTTGTACCTGTAAGCAATGTTCATGATGATGATGATGATTACCTTAACAAATATGGAGGATAACATAAATTGATCTTGAATCTTGGTTATAAAAAAACAACAACATTTTATTAAACTAAAAGGTAGTTTTATCTCTACCTGACTAAACGCAGAGAGTCTTTCCTGATGTTGACCAGACTTCGCAGAGTTTTCACCGGCTCGTGGGGAGCTGGGGTTACATATGGAAACTGAGGAGACAGAAAATCAACGCTTTAGTTTTAATTCATTCAGTTGCATAGGATAGACAAGCTTATTGATTATATAATATATACAGAGAGGGACAGTTGGTGCAGGAACAGAATGGCAGAAGAAACATAACACAAACAAACAATGTTGAACACAAAGGTAGTTTGCGCATCTGACTTTGCACATTTTTCCGCAATCCATTTTTATGCATTTCCAAATTCATGTGTATTATGGTTATATTGCAGCTTGGATGGTGGCAAACAGCTAAAGATTTTGGTCCCAATCCACCTGCAGTGTTAAAGGTACACTTCCACACGGGGCGCAGTAAAACCCATAGTTGTGGAAAAACAACAGGCTAATCTTAAAGTTAAGCACAATTTTGAAACAGCGTTTTACCTGCACAGGCCTGTTTCCAAGAAAATTGAGGTCCATGTTCTCTCCAAACAGGTACCCTTCTGGATGTGGCGTGTCAAATTTCTCCCCTCCCATGAAGAAGTGGCTGGCAAAATAATTCCCTGGAGGCAATAGTAAAACGTAAACTGTAATTAACCATGCATAATCATGCAGCAAATAAACCAAGTGGCTATTTCTAGAAACAAATACGCCCACAATATGCTCAAAGCAAGCAAAAATGTATACTTAAAGACCCAACATGGGAGAGGGAAAAACAACTTCTGCTTTCTGCTTTGTTTTAAATTGAATTTGTCTCTTATTTGTCTCTAACTGAGAACATCATTCACCACGTCAACCATAACCTTTCTACTAAACATCAGCCTGGACTTGGGCGAAAGTCATTGCATGCGATGGATACACTTTTTCCTTTGAGGGTTTGGACTCAGAGTAGTGACATTGGGCAGCACGTCTCCTGCATGGGAGGACGTTTGTGCATTCAGTGTTTCACCCTTTACATGTAGTAACCTATACCACGGACACACACACACACACACTTTCACGTTGTCTGCAAGACGGAAGACAATGACCCCCCCCCCAACACACACACACACACAGGATGACAACATGAACACCAACCCCCACGTATACACATAAACAGCTTGCATGCACCGATGCCCTCTGTGTGTCGTTATTCATGGGCTCATCTCCCCGTCACAGATCTCGACCACCAAATGTCAGCCGTCAACACAACACGACGGCTTTGGCTTCACCACCACCACCAACACCACCACTTACCGGACTTGGGTGGGAATCGGTACGCGGAGTTGGCTTGGATGTCTATGTCCTCCACTCCGGCGATCCTACGGCTCAGGATGGACCCCATCTTCTTCTTTTTCCCTCGCTAGCCAGCTAGCTAGCTAGCAAGCTACAACCGCCGAGCTAGCCTCGCGAGCTAACGCCAAGTGAACGCTTCAGCTCGGGGGGATTATTGTTTATTATTACCGTTCCCGTTGGCCCTCCCCCCCCTTCTCCCTCTCCCCCCTCTCTCTCTCTCTTCCCGTCTCGCTCTCTCGCGGATTCACGACGTCGGCGGCGGTACGCACGGACGCCACGCTAGCAGACAGTACCGGTACAACGTACAAAAAACCGTTAACGATAATCAAACATTTTGACATCAGATGACGGCTAAAGGGGAGACCGCAGGAAAACGTAGCGCTCGAGCTCCGCCGTGGTGACGCCGAGGCTGGAGCGGAACGTCACGAGGACGGGAGCCGATTGGCTGGCTGGTCTGTCGGTCGCGCGGAGGCGGGCTCTAGGTTCCGCGCATGCGCTGGCTGCCCCTGCCCCTGCTGCTGTTGTGGAGACCGGAGTCTGTATGGTGTAGTGGTGGTCAGGGGCGATTCTAGGGTCAGAGCTTTAGGGGTGCTGAGCACCCAATGAGCCCCACTGCCACCACCCACCCTTTTTTCACACAAAAACAAAAAATATGTCTATTGAAAAATAACTATCATTCACACACACACACACACACACACACACACACACACACACACACACACACACACACACACACACACACAGTAACGCTAGGAGTTAGTATATACTATGCCCCCATAAATGTGTGATTATTATTGTTGCAAAGCCTGGTTCAGGTTAAATCCTCTGTAAAACATGAATGAATACAGCAAAAGAAAAACATTTAACTTTATTTTATTGTCTGGTTTGATAGTCAAACAACTGAAAAATAACATATAAATCTATAAATAAATAACAATTAATTTAAAAAGCCACAGTGAGTGTTTTCACACATACTGGTGGTATACAGTGATGTGTCGTTTCGTTTGTTTTCACTCTGGTCCAAACGCCGCACCACTGGCAGGGCTTCAAATAACTTACGTAATTTGCGTAAGTTATTTACGTAAGAACTTACGCAAATTACGTAAGTTATTTACGTAAGAACTTACGCAAATTACGTAAGTTATTTACGTAAGAAGTTACGCAAATTACGTAAGTTCTTACGTAAATAACTTACGTAAATTGCGTAAGTTCTTACGTAAATAACTTACGCAAATTACGTAAGTTATTACGTAAATAACTTACGTAAATTGCGTAAGTTCTTACGTAAATAACTTACGCAAATTGCATAAGTTATTACGTAAATAACTTACGTAATTTGCGTAAGTTATTTACGTAATAACTTACGTAATTTGCGTAAGTTATTTACGTAAGAACTTACGCAATTTACGTAAGTTATTTACGTAAGAACTTACGTAATTTGCGTAAGTTCTTACGTAAATAACTTACGCAAATTACGTAAGTTATTACGTAAATAACTTACGCAAATTACGTAAGTTCTTACATAAATAACTTACGCAAATTACGTAAGTTATTACGTAAATAACTTACGCAAATTACGTAAGTTATTTACGTAAGAACTTACGCAATTTGCGTAAGTTACGTTATTTACGTAAGTTACGTAAATAACGCAAATTACGTAAATTATTTACGTAATTTACGCAAATTGCGTAAATAATTTACGTAATTTGCGGTATTTACGTAACTTACGCAAATTACGTAAGTTATTTACGTAACTGACGTCATGTTGACATGACTCCCGATTGTTAAAATGAGTCTCAAAGTAACGCTAAACTTTAACAACAGAGACACACGTACGCACTACACAGGTACTTGTGGCGCTGCTGTTTCTGCTTAATAAATGGACTCCAGTTCGACTGTAGCCGCGCTAATGGCGCTAACGGAGCTAACCGGGCTAACAGAGCTAACTGGTAAACGGTGCCTCCAGCACTCACCGATATGGTATCGGAATCGGAACAACTCTCGGTAAAAGGAAAGAAGTGTGAGACACAGCTTTGGAGCAACTTACTAAGTTGATTCACAACACTACAACTAAACAGATCTCACTCTGCGTGAGTCGCGCTGGACGGTCGGGCTGCGGAGCGGTGCAGAGGAGAAGGAGGGGTGAGAAGAGGATGATACCATTTGCTAAGCGGGGATGTTTTCATTTTCGTCCTTAACATATACATTTTAAACCACAAACTACGGAGTATGTTTTGGACATTATTTAACCCTGTCAAAGACAAACACAATTTTTAGAATAACATTTCTTACCCAAGTTTTAGGGGTGCTGAGCCTGTTTTTAGGGGTGCTCCAGCACCCCTAAAAATGGGCTAGCCTCGCCCCTGGTGGTGGTTAATAATATGGACCCTTTTCACAGGAGGAAAAACACATAACATCACATCAATTATAATACATTGGTCATGCTGGTGCTGCGACAGACATACGTGAAACTGGCCTGGTGTTAAAAATGGCAGGAACCGGAAGTTACTTTGACCTGCTATGCACGGCCTGTGAGAAGGGGCTACAAGAGGCCTGTACTCTCATCACACGACGTCTTGAAACATGCAATGGACACAGACAATAGTTGGTGTGGTGTGCTGTGTGTGAGCACGCACACACACACACACACACACACACACACACACACACACACACACACACACACACACACACACACACACACACACACACACACACATTATTTTGTCAACAATCATTTGCTATTTTGGCCTACATTTTAGGTACAGAATGAGATGCAGTGCCAGTCCACTATTTTAAGATTGAGATAATTTATATATATATATATATATATATATATATATAATTTATTAATCGCTGATGGGATATTATATATACTATAGAATACAATAAACATGCACACATTTTTCAAAATATATAGATATTCAGAAATAAATAAATACATACAATATTCTCAGTGCTATACAATATAGGCCTAATGATCTTGTCAAACAGTTAGTAGAGGATGCTGGCGTGTTTAAGGCCAGCATGGGCAGCCTATATCTTCGGATGTGCATTTCACACATCCGAAATTGTTATCTGTTATAAATGATAACAGGCAAACATTTCCTATGTTAATAATTACTGTTTTTGCACAATCTATAACTACCTATAACTAATATGTATAGTTGTATATATGGTCTTCAATGCTCTTACTGGGATTTTCTTTTTTGTGGGAGGAGGTAGTGATCAACACTTTTTCTTTTTTCTTCTTCATTTATTCAAATGAACACGAACACAACCAAAGAACCACAGATATGTGCTGAATATCAAAAGAGAACAATAAATAACACACACAACACACACAAAACTACACAACATACACAACCCACACAACACACCACACACACACACACACCCAAAACACACACACACACACACACACACACACACACACACACACACACACACACATACAAACACGACACACAAAACAAAACACACACACACACACACACAACAAACAAAACACACTAACACACACACACAAAGAAAACACACTCACACACACACACACACACACACCCCAACACAGCGCCTCTTATGCGTGAATCCGCTGAGTCCATCAGTATGACGTCACGCTAAGCCCGTCTCTCTCCACGGATGTTTACTCCAGAAGCATCCAGCCGCTAGCAGCTAACGCGGAGCTACGCTCAGCTCGCTGTCCGGCCCGCCGCCTTTCAACGATCCCGCTCTGTAAGTGCTGAAAAACATATAATATATGTCCGATGTGTGTGTGTGTTTTGTTGTTATTGTTGTTTTTGTTTTAAGGACAAACGCTAACGTGGTTAACGGGACGCCCGACGCCTGACAGCGCTAAGCTAGCCGTCGCCACTAGCAACAGACATCCCACCTAAAACGCTCATCTTAAACTTCAACACTTAAACTTCATATTTTGGGGGCTGAATAACGCATCGTGATTAATTTGCTGTGGTGGTGGTGGTGGGGATCGCCAGATCACCAGATCACCCTCCCAGCTGAACACACACCAACATATGTTAGCCATCCCAGCCGACCCGCAGGTGTCTAGGTGAGGCTGGTGATCAATGCCGCTGATCGGCCCGCAGAGACGGATTATCCGCTTAACTAGTTACCCCCCCCCCCCCCCCCCTAACCCCCCGCAGGGCGTCAATACCTGTATATGTACTATTTACAGGTCCCGGGGCTGAGCTGTGGGGTCGGTACTTACAGCCCAGCAGGGACGCCCGTTGTAGTTCATTCGCATGACACACCAACGCAACTGAACTAGTGTGTACCCTATAGTGTATACCCTAGTGTGTATCCTATAGTGTATACCCTATAGTGTATACCCTAGTGTGTATCCTATAGTGTGTACCCTATAGTGTATACCCTAGTGTGTATCCTATAGTGTGTATCATATAGTGTATACCCTAGTGTGTATCCTATAGTGTATAACCTAGTGTATAACATAGTGTGTACCCTATAGTGTATACCCTAGTGTGTATCCTATAGTGTATACCCTGGTGTGTATCCTATAGTGTGTACCCTATAGTGTGTACCCTATAGTGTGTATCCTATAGTGTGTACCCTATAGTGTATACCCTAGTGTGTACCCTATAGTGTACCCTAGTGTGTATCCTATAGTGTATACCCTAGTGTGTATCCTATAGTGTATACCCTAGTGTGTATCCTATAGTGTGTACCCTATAGTGTATACCCTATAGTGTGTACCCTATAGTGTATACCCTAGTGTGCATCATAGTGTATACCCTATAGTGTGTACCCTATAGTGTGTATCCTATAGTGTGTACCCTATAGTGTATACCCTAGTGTGCATCATATAGTGTATATCCTATAGTGTGTACCCTATAGTGTGTATCCTATAGTGTGTACCCTATAGTGTATACACTGTGTACCCTATAGTGTGTACCCTATAGTGTGTACCCTATAGTGTATACACTATAGTGTGTACCCTATAGTGTGTATCCTATAGTGTGTACCCTATAGTGTATACCCTATAGTGTGTATCCTATAGTGTGTACCCTATAGTGTATACACTATAGTGTATACCCTAGTGTGTATCCTATAGTGTATACCCTATGGTGTGTACCCTATAGTGTGTACCCTATAGTGTGTACCCTAGTATGTACTGGAGCAACATCCTTTCTTCGGCTATTTTTGTTTGGACACTTGGGATGCGATTGTGGGAAATGAGACCGGGGGTCAAGATTTCAGTGAGACTTAATCGATCCCGGTGGGGGGGGGGGGGGGGGGGGGGGGCTGCAGAACCGTGCGTTCAACCTGACCACACATAAACTGTACCTCCCCGTGTAATAGGTTTCCTTTTATATGGAATAAATAAAAGATTACCCCAACCGAAATCTGCGCACTAGCCTCCCCAAAAACCTCCTCACACTCACAGATTATTCGGTTCGTATAACATCGATTTTTTAATAAAGTTTCCCTAAAGTTAAGAGGAAGGAACAAGGAAACAGTCGTTTGAATTTGAAGCGGCCGTGTTGTTGGATGTGTGTGTGTTTTATGAGCCACGCTATTCACCGTCTGTGTGTGTGTTGTGCTCAGGGTGAGTACGCCCCAGGAGGGTTGTGCGTGGGCTTTCATCTCCAGGCCTCGCTCCGTTCAGAGATCCAGCCAACATGTCCAGTGACCCCCCTCCGCCCTACCCCGGAGGCCCCAGTGCCCCACTCATTGAGGAGAAGAATGGGCAACCTGTTGTGACTGGTAATTGGGTTCTGCTACAATCTGATTTAAAACTGTACTAATGTACTTTGACCCATGAGAATGTAAAACGTTTGTGGTTACATTTATAGGGCTTGTACATCGCAGTGACCGCCTCCATTTTGGAAGCATAGGAGCATTGGGGATGTTAGTTATTATGTTGGTAGTAATGTTTTTTCGGTCATTGTTTAGTAATTAATCGTGAAATTATTCGTCATTATGGGGAGACGTTGTTTTGGCTGAAACTGCCGCAGCGTTTCTCATGCGAGTTGTGGCAAAACATAGTTTTCATTAGCCTAGGTTACGGTAGATTTACGTCGGTTCAGGATTTTACAGTACTACGACTCTCTCGAGTCTTCTCGGTATGGCGGAGTATCGCCAACAAAAAAATCCCACGATGCATTCTGATGTCTGATGTCTGTACAAGCCCTATACTAATACAGAAAAACGTATGTTGTAGTAGTAGTAAGCTACATAATGGCTATGATGCTCTAGTTTCACTACAGCGTTGGATTGAATTGCGCCTAATCCTGCATGCCTGCGTATTCACCACCGTTTCTTTGTATGCGTCTTCCCTCTGTGGAGCAGCTCCAATGAGGATGGCTGCACCACAGGGACAGCACCTGCCCCCGGACTACGGGCCTCCCCCCTACGAGGCCTCGCAGCCCGGCTACCTGCCCCCTCATGTCCCCGGGGAAGGCCCCATGCCCATGCCCATGCCACCGCAAGGTACCGGGGGCCGTTTCTGCCTGCCCCTGTTTGAGTTTGGTCACACAACACATGAGAAGTTGATATTAAGTGGCCGTTTTGTTCTTCCTACGCAGGGATGTTCTACCCACCTCCCGGTCACTTTGCCCCCGGTCCCAGTCACATGGCCGGTCACATGGCCGGCCACACGGCCACCGTTTTGGCACCCCCCGGTGCGGCTACCACAGTCACCGTCCTGCAGGGGGAGATGTTCCAGACGTCCCCGGTGCAGACGGTGTGTCCACACTGCCAGCAGGCCATCATCACCCGCATCTCCCATGACGTCGGCCTCATGAACACACTCTTCTGCCTGTTCTGCTTCTTCGTGGGGTAAGTGATGCAGTCCATTGGTGCAAGTAATGAGCATGCGTGCGTGTTGAAATACTGTGTAGGAGATTAAGATTGGGGTCAGGAAGGACCTCATGTGACCGCAGGTATTATGTACATGATAAATGGTAGATGGATTTTCTTTCCTTGCCTTTTGAAATGACCATGTTTATAGTCTATGTATACTACATATGGGCACAAGCTGTCGTGTTTGTACCATTGGTGGCTAAAACCTTTTTTTTTTAAAATATGGATGCTAAATGAGTTATTACCCTGATGCTGCGTTGCTACTCGACTTGCAATTTATGAACGGGGAAATTAACTGAAGTAATTCAATTTGTCCCGTTTGTAAACACATTAGCAATTCAATATATAACCTTTTAATGTTTAAGTGCTTTCGTAACCAAAGCCATATTAGAATTTGAAGTGTTTCCTGTTGAGCTTCATTTAAAATGTTTGACCAAGACAACCGGTTGGAATTGACCAGTCAATCAATAACATCCATTACGGATCCCAGGGTAAAGGCCTTAAGACGATTGCTAGTAAAAATTTAAAAAACTGCATTTTTTAAAATGTGTTCATGCCCCTCTGGTGAGTTGTGTTCTCCAATGGCATATCAATGATCAATGTTTCCTACCCCTAGGTGTGATCTGGGCTGCTGCCTGATTCCCTGTCTGATCGATGATCTCAAGGACGTGACACACACATGTCCTTACTGCAAGGGCTACATTTACACGTACAAGCGCGTCTGCTAACCACCAACGGCTGCATGCTGCAGAGATACAAATATGCACAGAAAAATCGCACAGCTCCCATTGGTAGAGACAGGCTTATTTCTCAAGGCCTAACGCTGTGTCCTGTACTTCCTTTAACCCTACCTAACTGTAGTTTTATTATTAGTTTGCCTTGTCTTTATTGTGTGTGTGTGTGTATATATATACATATATATATATATATATGTATATATATATAAAGTATATCCGTCTCATCATCACTAGACCTTCCATGTATAATCATGACATTTCCACAGTACACATCTAAAACTGGGCAAACCTCTGAGGCATAACATCCACCGTTATTAAAAAAAAAAAGATGACAGAAGTTGGTGATGTACAGAATTGTCAATGGTAAAGTGAAGACTCGCAATATGCATTTATGAAGAAATCGGTAAGGATAGAAGCCTCAGCTGGGGGAAAGCTGTGAAAATTGTCACTTTATTTTGTTCCAAGCGTCTGTGAATCTCGCCGAGAGGCAATTTTAAATGAAGTTAACCTACGCAGGGTCAGTAATACCTTTTATTTATTTTAGATATTTTAACATGTCATTTTGAAGAGTTGGTGTCTGTATATTTTTGTTCTAATTCACCTAGTCTTTCCTGTGCAATAAAACTTGTATAGTTTTTTGAATGTCAGTGAACTACATTTATATCCGTCTTGGTAAAATTATTTTAGGTGGTGGAGATTATGCTACTCGCATTGCTTTTCAATATTGAATGTTGGATGAGACAAAACTTCAGATAACGCCCCCTTCATTTTCAAAATCGGTGTAATTTCTAATGTCATTTTATAAAGTGTTATGGCTCTCAGTGAAAATCTACATGTCGCACATTTTTTAAATATCTGCCAACACATACATTTTTTAATTGACAAAATTCTTCTCAGTTGAAGGAAATCAATGATGTGCTATGCCTTTTATAGACGGCTTTGAATGCAGTAGTAAAAAAAACATCTATTAACCAGTGCTTGGCTGAGAATCATTCCCATTGTTCAGAAGTGGATGAAAAATAACCATGTACAGCAGAGACGTTTCATCTCATCTGATCATAAGGTTTCATTACTTGTAGTACAGGAGACACGACATGCCGTTACTGTTAAAGTGTGTGCTCAGAGCCCAATGGCCTCGTCAGCCTGCTGAGTATTCTGTCATGCTAACACTGTTGAGGATATTGCACCTATCCAATGTTGATCAATCGTTCTCATTAGGATGTTGCTTGCCGATCGTTAAGAGCAAAATTCTTAAAAACACGTCCTTTAGTAAGGGGGACAGTGCTATTCTGGGTTGTTAAGCCTACAGAAGTTAAATGAATCAATTGCATTGTTGCACGTTAGATAACCTAAAAAAAAAAAAAAGCAGCTGTCTTAACTGCCATACTAACCACATTAACAAAGTGTAGGCTTTAATAAAGTGATGTGGCAACAGTACATTTTTGCTAATCTGCTAACTACTTAAAATCAATTAACTCACTAATCGGCCATACAATGTCCATTACTAATCTAAGAGAATATGGCTGCCCAATTTGAATGAATACTGGCTAATCCCTAGTTTAGTATGCTTTTCAATAACAAATGTGACTTCAGGCTAGCTGCGATAAAACAGCATATTTTCATCTGAGGGATTGCACTGTACTTTAAATTAAAAAAAAACACTCTTTGTCTTGTATTTTGTGGATAACTCTTGTATGCATTTATCTCTCTCTGTGATGTGGATAATTGAAATCAAGTTGTTTGACTGCTACAGGTACTATTTTATCAATAAAAATCTGAACATTATAAAGCTGGTATTTTTTGGTTTTATTTTCAAAATCAATATTTAACCAATATAAATAACAATCAAGCGACGTGTGTGGCTTGTGGCGGAGAGGTCAAAGGTCATACGTGTCATCATGTAGTAACACCATGCAAGCTGATCAGTCTCTCCACCGATGGCCACACTGGGCATTGCAGCACTTGTAGAAGGTCGTCATCGGTTCATCTGCCGACCGGGTCTGGATCTGCATGAAGTACGCACGAAGATGCCCACACTTGGGACAGGTTTCTAGGAGAGGGGGGGACAAAAGGATGCAAGTCAATACTAATAACACCACAGGTATGTACATGTATTATGTAGAAGTGACACTGCACTGATCTTGACTGATTTCAACTTTACAACGTGTATACTATAAAACCAATGGACGAGGCACTTACCAGGAGTAGAGTCCACGTTTTCCCAGGCGGCCGCACCACCGAGGACATCGTCCACTTCTTTGAGTTTAGGATAATTCCTGTTGTTTACCTTGAACGGGAAAAGATGTGTCCAACGATCAAATCCAGACAATGGTTAGGTGTGATGTTGATTACCCATTGCAGCTACCCTCTAATGACATCACAAGTGGGAGTGTCCACCCAGATGTACAATAAAATAGAGCAGCCTACCAGTTGGTACAGTCCACTGGGTAGGCTGATCTATCATACATC
This sequence comes from Merluccius polli, assembly GCA_030340625.1. Lineage (NCBI taxonomy): Eukaryota > Metazoa > Chordata > Actinopteri > Gadiformes > Merlucciidae > Merluccius > Merluccius polli. Next base: position 18,351 of record JAOPHQ010001471.1, read on the forward strand.
TGGGTGGACACTCCCACTTGTGACGTCATTAGAGGGTCGATTTTGACACGGCGTGCAATGGGTAATCAACAATCACACCTGGTGGTAAAATAGGGGACCTTTAATTGTTGCACTGTATTGTAAATGCAAATACGGGATTGACAGTATGTTGGTGGGCTAATCTGGCGACGCTTACCTTTCTTGTGATATTGTGCACGTAAGGACATGTGTTGCAGGCGAACCTGAGGCACTTCTGCCCCTCCTCCACGATCAAAACATTCCCACATGTGGGGCAAAAAAGGAGCATGTTGCCCTGCGTGGAAAAGAAAAACCTGTTGTAAATCCAAGCACAGCTGAACAACACCAGGTCAGCTCATTTAAATACCCGGGTTGTTAACACGTCTGGGTTACCACCACCAAAGGCGTTTACATATACGTTTTAATAACTTATTCGCGTGGACGTGTCGGAGACATTCGGGAGGCGGAAGCATGGCGGAAGTGAAGTGCGGCCCACGCGGTGCCACTTCTATTGATGCTCGGTGGGAAACAAGATTTAAGAAGACAAAATATTGATAACCAAGTAAAAGGATAAAGTAAATAAAAAAGGTATACATATATTTAATGTGAGATAATTAATATATTGCAAAACTGTACAAGTGGCCAACAATATTGGATAACAGTAAACATGTATATCGTCGTGTCCCCATGAGTTATAGTTTGTTTCCCTCCGGTAGGACATTAGTGAAGGACCGCGTTGTCCAGCACTGTTGTGGATTACTGCATCCTGACTCCAATACATTCAAGCCATAGATTTAAATAACAAAGAAAGGCTTTATTAATGGAAAACAAACAAACACCTGTCGCTAATCTTGTTCTGGTTGTAGTAGTATGTCTTTGGTTCCGGTGAATACTATCATCTCAACTGTTAACTAGTTTTCACACAGTGCGTGACATCCCAGTGCCGTGAGGTGATGGAGAAGGAGAAGGAGGAGGTGATGGAGAAGGAGAAGGAGGAGGTGATGGAGAAGGAGGAGGTGATGGAGAAGGAGGAGGTGATGGAGAAGGAGGTGATGGAGAAGGAGGAGGTGATGGAGAAGGAGGAGGACGCCCCTGCAGATGTCTCCCCTCCTGTCGAAGATGAGGAGCAGGAGAAGGAGGATGAGGAGTTACAGCAAGAGTAAGTGGTTGTATGCTTTTCAATAACAAATGTGACTTCAGGCTAGCTGCGATAAAACAGCATATTTTCATCTGAGGGATTGCACTGTACTTTAAATTAAAAAAAAAAACACTCTGTCTTGTATTTTGTGGATAACTCTTGTATGCATTTATCTCTCTCTGTGGTGTGGATAATTGAAATCAAGCTGTTTGACTGCTACGGGTACTATTTTAACAATACAAATCTGAACATTATAAAGCTGGTATTTTTGGTTTTATTTTCAAAATCAATATTTAACCAATATAAATAACACACTCAAGCGATGTGAATGGCTTGTCGTGGAGAGGTCAACGGTCAAACGTGTCATCATGTAGTTGTGCAACACCATGGATCAAGCTGATCAGTCTCTCCACCGATGGCCATCAAGGCCGTCAATTGAAATCAAGGAGAAGGAGGATGAGGAGTTACAGCAAGAGGCTGCGGACTTACTAGAGGACGAAGAGGAAGATGAGGAGGCGCTCCCCCACTCGGAGATCCTGGATATTTTCGAGGAGGGTCTTGCTCGTCTTGTGCAGGATCCTCTACTCTGTGATCTCCCCATTCAGGTTGGCTGCACACACACGCGACAGTTCCCATCATAGTATGCGTTTGTTTGTTTGAGTTGTGCTAACGACATACGCAATGTAATCAATCAATCAATCTCCATCTAAAGGTGACCTTGGAGGAGATTAATTCCCAAATCGCTTTGGAGTATGGCCAGGCGATGACTGTTAAGGTTTTAAAAGCAGACGGCGAGACCATGCGTGAGTTTAAAATGAAAATAAATGACTTAAATTGCATCCTGTCATGATGGAGACATCATCTTGCATAGTCATCAGGAGTTGTCAACAGCTGCTACCTGTGTTAAAATAACGTGTCCTTCCCATCAGCGATAGTGGTGGTGCAGCACGCCACTGTGCTGGACCTGAAGAAGGCTATCAAGAGGTTCATGGAGCTCAAACAGCAGCGTGAAGGAGGGGTGAAACACGTCAGCTGGTATGCCATCTAGTCCAGTCCAGTCCGGTGCATAATAACTGACACCGATCGTAGTGGTTTGTTTCCCATTGACACGTTGACTAACTTTGTTTTTCATTGTATTTTTTACAGGAGATACGTCTGGAGGACGTATGCTTTAGTATTCCAGGGGGAGAAGATGGAGGATGACAACACAAGACTGAAAGAGTGAGTGTAGATGCAAATGACATTCTCCAAGTCTTCACTATGGTCATCGTTGTCTTTTGACTATTTCTTTCTTTCTATAGCTATGGAATCAGGAACCGAGATGAAGTAACGTTCATGAAGAAGCTCAAGACAAAGTAGTTTGTGACAACTGTTTGTGACACCTTACACTGGAAGGTGTTGCCATGTTAGTAGCAAGTAGCAAGTACAGCTAAGTCTGTAAGCTTACAGACTTGATTCAAAGGCTGTACTAAAAATACATTAATGTGACTGACTTTTGGTCAACTTTTTGTCAAGCTCTATGACTTTTTGGGCACATTAACCTATATAACACCCTAGTGGTAAGACATTTACAGCAACTGTAAACCTCTTTGTTGATCTCTATGAGAGCCTAGACCTATATGCATAAAATACATTTAGAAATGCTGGATTACTTGTCATATATGAATAAACAATGTTGTATATGTATATGTTACGTACTTGGACCTTTTTGAACATTTTCTTTCTTTCAAAGAAGAAAAGAAAGCATAAAGTCCCTTTCAAAGGAGTGTATAATTTGGCCAATCAAATGTATGACCTAATGGCTTCCATGACCATTTAGAAATCAATTTAGCTGATCATTCATTGGGACTAATGCATGGTTATATAATTAGTTCTATTTTATTTAATTTTGGGTATAAATTATTTGAGTAAAATGATGTAGTGCAGTCATTCTTTGTTTCTAGTTTAAGTCAGTAGATGTCACCAAATAATACTGGAGAATAATTCAGTTAATCAGACAAATCAGAAGTTGATCCAATAAAAGCTTACCAACAGAATCCATACTATAAATAAAATACATTCACAAATGTATATAATATGATATAATATAATAATATGTCACTTAAAACTATGCTCCCATTGGGCGATACTTTTATTTATATGAATAACTTGACATCTAAATATTAAGCCTATCCAATGAGTCACATTACCAATTGTCAAATTCAAATTATATAGAGGAACATCAATTATTATTAATAATAATAACAGCAGCAATAACACTAACTGCTGTAGTGTTCAGAAGGGCCCTTTGTCGGTTACTTGCCCAACATTTATGTTCAGATCATTAAGAATGCCGTTTTTAAGTAAGTAAATATGTGGGACATGTTTACATGTTTGGTATTTAACATTGTTTGTTTTTATTAGTTTTTGTAGCATGTAGAGTCAGAGCTGTAGTGCTGCTAGTGCAGACTGCATTGTTACAAAAACAAAACTTCAGCACACATCTGCTGAAAAGTGCATTAACCCCCATTTTGTACCATTTTTAACAATACCGGAAAGATTACTAAGACATGAGAGGACACAGGGAAAATATAAAGACAATCGTTGGATACCAGGTGGTATAGGTCAAAGTTAAGAACTGGTGGAACAACTACTCACATCTACTAAAGCAGAGGTCAAACATGTATGTGAAAACATTACATACATAATAGTCTTAAGAAGTCTTTTACTGAACATTGTGTAAATAAAAGTATTACAATATCAAATGTACGTATGCATGTCATTATAAAAATGTATAAAAAAATAAAGAAAAATACTGCATCATAACTTCAGGTGTGAAATCACATTCCACCCTGAATATAAAATTATCCAGTTTTGGTTGGCTTAATAGTTTCCTCTTATGATTAGCAGACAAATAATTAACAAGCTGATGGTTAGCATGTATGAAAAAGCCTCCCAATAATACAAAACAGAAAATCAAAAAATATTTGCTCGGAAATGTAGTGGAGGAGAACAACAAGTCAAAAGTCTTTAAAAGTATTTAAGTCAAAGTTATTTCAAATTCAGCATTTGAGCTGACCATGGACGTGAAGTGATTATTCAATGTGTAACAACTGCATAATCAATGTGCTCACAAAACACTCGACAGTGTATTCCCCATCCCATGGAATAATGCTTACTACACCTTGAAGATAACACTTGAGAAACCTAGCTTGAAGTTAGGAAAAACTAGCTTTATCCAAGGAAGAGTTGGCACGAATGCTCGGGAAAACACAAAAGCATACAGTTTCTTTTCTCCGGAAAAGTACAAACTTTGTTCCTCTTAAATAACCATGACACGACGAGGGGGAATGACAACAAAGTGGCCTTATTCCCAGTTTAACTGGAACTCAGGGGATTCGAGGAAGTCAGAGGAGAAGACCCCTGCTTCCGGGGACATTTCCAGGTGAGAGACTGCTTCCTCGTGGCCGTGTGACGGCAGGGTGGTTAGGTCCAGCCAATTCATAGTGTCCAGGTTGGCGTTGTGCAGGTGGCCAGCGGGGGGCAGTGTGTTGTGGTCACTGAAGTCCAGCTCCATGTGGCTCACTAGCGGATGCTCCAGCAGCTGTTTGTGCAGCGTGCCTTCTATCAGTGTCTCCATGGTTACCAAGGCCATCAGACTGGACGATGGGTGGAGGGTCGCGTCCGGGGGCTGCGCCACTTGGATCTGGGCCGGGGGGCGGGACAGCACGGTATTGATGGGCAGGGTGGTGACGTTGGCCGTCACTGGGAGGAGCTTGTCCGGGCACGAAGGATCCTGTTTGATGAAGGGCATGATCTCTAGAAATACAGGTGGGAAAGATGAGAGACATACGCGGGATTATCAAATCTGCTGGGAATATTAAAATCGGCTACGCATCTTGCCGTTTCTTACCTCCACTTTCAATCAACACGTCAAACAGGTCGTCCATGTGTTGGCTGAGTGCGGTGGGGACCTGCAGTAGAAAACACGAGTGCGTGAGTTATTGTCGTGTGAATGTCGAGTTACGATATAGTGGCTTGAAAATATTTTTGCTTTACCTGCATCGCAGTTTGCATGCAGCGGGTCTGTTTGACAGCATCCTCGTAGCGCGGTGGATCTTTACATATGGACATCAGCGTCATGGTTGGCTATAAATGATTATGAAAATCAGATAACATTAAATGACGATGGTGAATGTCTGACACACTTTGATTCCTACTCTGTCCACATGTATTATGTCACATTGTGTACAGGATGATCTGAGAAATATTAATATTTCTTGACCAAAAACCTCGATGAAAAGTCAGTATACAAAGCATACAATCTGCTAAATTACAGAATGTGAATGCAATTTTACGGGGCAATTTTCTGGTCAGGACAGTTGGGGAAAGTACTTGCAGTGCATCTACTCACAGGGGCAGTGTTGAGTAAATGTAGAGCCGTGTCTTCTTCGGCTTGGCTCTGTGTGGCCCTCACCTGAGAACTTGGGCCTGGGGAGGTGCTCAGTGGAGTAGACTGTGGAAAACGTCAGCACACAGGTAAGGTTAAAAGGTGCTAACAGGCACAATTAAACGACCTATAAACACACACAGGATTTGTTTTTTGGCCATCCTCATGGTCCCTCCCAAATTTCCATCTTTCCATGATTGGATACATGCCGTAACCAGACTTGTCATTCCAAACTCCATATATATCCCTGTTGAATATGTACAGCAATAGTATTTTGTACTGTATTGTTGCCAAATATTGGCACTGTAGGAATGGCTCTGTGCCGTGATTTGCTTCAGCGATTTTGCCCAGTTATTATCCCATTCCATACATGCCATCCAATCATAGCACAGCTGCTCTGTTCAACACCATAACTGGCGCTTAAAGAATAACCCCCCCAAAAGTTAAACTTGGCATCCTCCAAAAAACAACCTCTTCCATATGGGTTTGGAAAAAAATAATATTGATTAAATGTCAAGGCTGTCCTTTCTTACCTGTGTCCTAGGACTGGGGCAGTGACACTGCTGTTGTAATGAACCAGAGGCTTCATGTTTCTGTGGCATCAGTCCTTGAGTCGGGTCACTGTCCGGGGCTACACCGGTTACGGCTGTGTGTCGCCTGTTGTCGGGCAGCTTGACCGTTCCCGTGGATACGGGCTGAAGTTGTCGAGTCCCCGGCTGCATTGTTTGAGTCTGAGACAACCGTTCTTGACAGGTCAAGAAGAACTGATGTGGGGGACTCAGCTGTCGGCTCTGCTCTGGAGTCCTGTCCGGTTCCACGCCTACAGGAGAACCGCAGAACTCCTCTTTGATCCGAACGGGGAGCGACGGGCTGTGCCGCAGCGCGCTCTCCTCCTGGTGGCCCCGTTTCTCCACCTCCAGCTGCATCTTCAGCTCCTCCACCAGCCTCTGCTCTCGCTCCAGCTGCCGCATGAGCTCCTCGATCTGTCGTTCCTTCTCATGGAGCCGCTGGTCCTTCTCCAAGCTCCGGCACCCGCCGCGGTGGCCTGCCTCCTCCTGGGTAGACGAGAGATGGGGGGAGCCGCCGGGAGGGGTAGAGTGGGGCTCCGGGTCCGGTCCGCCCCTTTCGTCCAGGCCCATACTGGACACCTTGAAGGCTACCGGGGACACAGGGGGAGTGGACCTGGGAGTGTTTTCAGATTTTGGTACCCGAGCGGTGGGGGCGGCGGCGGTGGCGGCGGCGGGTGACACCATCTCCAAGGCAGGCGGGCCGCCCTTTGATTTGTCATGATGCGACCGCAGCCTCTCGATGAGGTCGTTCTTGGTACCGGAGACGAGAAGACCCCTAAGCTTCAGCTCCGCTCTCAGCTCGGCCACCTGGAGAGTTTAAGAAGAAACATCTGGCCTTAATGGATCTTAATCGCCCCGATGCAATAGCCAATAGCAATCGTTCAATCAAACTGCCAGGCGTAATATCAGAGAAGGGTGTCACCTTCATCTCATCCACATTGTAGGGTAAGTGATGTGACATGCTAGGGGGCGGAGTCCGCTTGGAATGCGCCGGGCCATCGCTAGTGATAAAGGCAGCATGCGCAGTTGAAAGGTTAGTCACATTCGCCTTCTCCCCCTTTCCCCCACTCTGATGTAAATAAACAAAGAAAACACGTGGGAGTACACACAAACACAAATGGCAATCTTGTACGGCGAACAGCGATCTTTCACGCTCAATGACGGCCGACTGGAAACATATGCTGTGTGTATTTCACAGACAGGCCACAGCTGCGTTGGAAACGTCCACGACAGACATGTTTAGTCCAAAACGTTTTCATCTGGGTTTTTGAACAAGGAATCACAAAATGCCGTTCTTGTTAGAGAAACCCGAAATGTTCTCGACTCAAATCCGTCGGCCAATTCAAATAGTCATAATGTGAATGCGTTTGGCGGCCGCGCAAGCTAAATCTTTGCCATTGCGAAGTGTGTGTTTTTTCGTGGGGACGGGGGGGGTGGAGGGGGCGATGAAGGTACCTCGGCGCGTCGGGCGGCTGGACGGCTTGGCAGACGTAGCGCTGGTTGAGGATCTGGAGCTGCAGGAACTGCTGCTGCTGCTGCAGGAGGCGCACGTAGGCCGAGTCCAGCGGCGCCTCGTGGCCGGCGTCCTGCTTCTGGTCCGGGGGCACGTACTGGTGGTACTTGAGCTTCTTCACGCGCGGCTTGGGGTCTCTGTTGCCCTTTTTGCCCCGGTTTTTATCGGCGGCCGCCGACCTGGGCTGGCTTTGCTGTGGAGCGGAGGAACACAAAGGGGGGCTGGTACACTATCCCGTCCTTTTATATATCCCAGACAAACCATTAAAAAGGGACGGGATAGTACCGGTCACCAGCACAAAAAAGATTCTGGGTTCAAATCCCCTATGTCTACAGTGTACAGCGTGTGGATAAAAGTGTGCTAACTAGTGAAAGAGTAATAAATAGAGGACCAACTGGAGGATGAGCAAAGTTTCTCTCTGATCTCAAGCCAGTGCCTTGAGGAAACTCACCGTGAGTCAAGTAAACTGAGTATCACCATTTCATCTAACCAGGGGGGACATTGCCAAAACATGTAGAGAGAAAGTCAGGATGTGGAAAGAGGGAGTAGGAAGTGGATGTAATGCGGTCCTTATTGTTTAACAACCTGGAATCCAAGCGGGCACATGAAAATGCCTTGTTCATTCAAGTAGGGTTATGTGTGGCCATAACTTTGTTAGAGTCGTTCAGATATCCTATTCCGCGGTCAAAGGACAGTTTGACTTTAAGCCCCGGAGGGTGACAATTTATTCGCTCTTTGCTTTTAGGTTTTTGGCCTATGTTTCACGCACTCTTATGATGAACGCTGTTTGACCCCAGTCCCAAAAATATGCGCAGCTGGTTTAGCAGTTAAACTCCTTCTGACACCTTTTCTTTGCACTGCCTCGGCTAAGTGCAGACTTTAAACTCTGAAGCTGTTGGGGGTTTTCAGTCTGACGAAACGCAGATCCTTTGTCCTCCCTTGTTAGACATTTTAACATTCAAGAAGGGGACTTTAATATTAGCTGTACATCAGCAGTAATGAGTGACAAGTGATTTTTAGAGAACTGAACAAAAATAGACAGTTTCGATTGCAACCCAGACTGGAGTTTACATCATCAAAATCATAGGCAGCAAAAAAAAAACTGCAGACCCTTTTTTTTTTTTTTTTTTTACTATCCATTCCCCCCCCGCAAAACATTAATGAATCCCAGGCCCACCTTGACAAGAATAGGCCCTCGAACAGGAGAGGCCACGGTAGTGAGGACCGCCAGATGCTTGTTCGGCTGCTCTGTGGTGCAGCCAAGGCTGGGTGAGTCGGAGGAGGGGGAGGAGGAGGAGGAGGACTGGGAAGTGAGTGGAGGGCTGATCTGAAATAATCACAGACCACAGATAAAAAACACATGACGGATTCAGCAGGAGGGAACGGGAGGGGGAACGCAAGCGGGCATATTAATCATCATCATCATCAGCTCACACCGGGGGAAAGAAGAAGAAGAACAAGAAGATATTTACTGGAACAACTGCAGTCACACAGCTGTGTTGGTCTGATATATCGTCCTCTTAAATTAAAAGAAATAAATTATGCTTTTCGATTGTCTTCTTTAATATCGGTGTGATGTACGTGTCTGTGTGTGCAATGGCAGGTGTGCTGTGCATACCACGAACAAACATATATCTTAGTGGTACCTTTGTGGCGGTACGACGCAGATACAATACCGCCTGTCTGTAGATACTAAACGCGGGTTCTCCGGTTCCCCGGTGTCCATTACTCACCAACGCGGCGGTGTGGTTGGGACAGGCAGGAGGTGGACTAGACTCGGTCCTCGCAGCCTCTCTGGGCGAGGCGGACGTGGCTTGTTGTGGTGTTTGTTTAGAGGTCTGCTCTGCAGACTCTGCAGCCGGTTGGGAATCAGTACTGTTCTCATCAAAGTTGTACACATCCTGTATTTTAGGGTCATTCCCCTGCTGGGCTATGGGAACAATAAAAAAAAAAAAGGATTCATTTTTAGAATCATGTTCTGTACCTTGGTCAGTTAAAAAAAGCTTCACCAAGTTATTTTGGATATCTAGTGTTGTTAACATCAGGAACACATTATTATACATTTTCAGTAACAATAGGGTGATTGCATTCTTGTTTTACGCATAATAATTGTGCAACGCTGCGGAAATTAGAGGTATACAATTTGAGTGTAATGAATTTAAATTGCCTGAGGTACAGATATTGCATAACTACGGGACTTACATTGCATTATTACATAAATATTACCCAGATTAGCCAAAAAATGTGGACCCTGTAGCATGCATGTATGGCCCCACGCTTTCAGCTCTATACAATTCTCAAGCCTATTCACAATATGTTGGCTCGCTTTGCTCCAAACTCTCCTAGCACCCGAAGGATCGTTTGATGGGTGAAACCACATGAATGTGCTTCAAAGCTCTGCCCAAGAACGCTCTCCCTCCACGCGTCCACCACCGCTTTTTTGAAACCCATCTGCCCCACCGGTCTCCCGTTTCCCCTCTTGCTGTGTTTACTGTATCCGAGTGTCTTCTTTGTGCTGTTTATTTTGTATTTATTCATTTAACCGGCGTGAACTCATGTTTTTATTCCTGCACCGTAATAAGAGGACCTTATTGTCATAGCTGTACGATTTTGACCGTATTCTGTGGACAATAGGGACGTGTGTATCTACGATTAGCGACGGCGTGCGGCGGTCATGTCTCTCTACCGATGGGAGGGTCCTTGGTGTCGGCGGCGTCGACGACGGGCAGGATGTTCTTCACCACCAGCTCCATGGGACCGGGCCGCTGGGCCAGCTTCTCGTTGAGGTCGTCGGCCAGTCTGGCCCTCTTCAGCCTCATCTGAGTGGCTTGCAGGGAAGGCTCAGCCTGTGTCTCTGTGCACGCACACACACAGGCACACACACACACACACAGGCACGCACACACACACACAGGCACACACACACGTGCACACACACACAGACACACACAGGCACAGACACAGACACACACACACACACAGGCACAGACACACACACACACACAGGCACAGACAGACAGTCTCACACACACACACACACACACACACATACACACACAGGCACACCCACACAGATAGGGATAATAGCTTTGCTCAGCATCTGCCTAAAAACTCTCTCTGATTGCTCTGGTCCAGTTGGACCGCACAAGATGACCGCAAATCTACTTTGTGTTTATCTGTCTAAAAAAAATAATACAACCGAAGACAGGCGACGAGTGAGTGTCCTAATAAGCATGCTCTCATTACCTTGCAGGATGTGCATGCGGACCAGCTCCGAACGTTCTGGTCTGGTGCAGATCTTGTGCTTCAAGAAGTTCCCGGTCTGAGGAGTAAGAGGAGGTGTGCGTATCAAAGCGTTAACCTTTTGTGTGTTTTCCATCAGCCCTGGGTTTATTTTGTCCGGTGTCGCCGCTCTTACCCTGGCTCTCTCCAGGTGGCGGATCTGCTCATGGAAGGCGACAGGCATCTTCAGCGCTAAAAAGGGAGAAGGTTCATAAACTTTATATTCCCCATTAGTTCATGTGGAAATATGTTCACACTGGCCCCGGCGATCTGTTGTTATTTTATTGACATGACATGATTTTGATATTTTTAAACTTCTGGGTCATTTCCTGTCTTACAAATCACCATTTCCTTGAGGTCAGTGTTGGGATTGTGGCCATTTTGTTATTATGATTTAGTAACTGCAACCTTTCATTCGGAAGTCACTTTGAGTGTGAAGAATAAAGCCGTCGGCAAACAGCAAAGTTTTCAAAGTAAAGTCAAAACTTTACTCAGCTCTATTTCAGTGATTTGTGTTTGAAGTGACCATTTTACGAGTGTCCATTTTAGTTAATGCTGACAGTTTGAGTGAAACTGTTGAGTGAAACGGCGGGGATTCACCCACCGCTCCCAGACTAGCCACCTCGCCCATTACTCGCTCTGTTAGTTTTTAGCACTCATTTCCTTGGAAGTGAGGGGGGGGGGGGGGCCGTATTGAAGTATGGAATGTCAGAGGAACAAAGCAAAACATTCTTGCTCATCACCCAAAACCCCGGCGAATACCTACCATAATCTGTGTATGCGTGTGTGTATGTGTGTGTGTGTGTGTGTGTGCCTGCCTGCCTGCCTGTGTGCGTGCGTTTGTGTGTGTGTGTGTGTCTTGTCCGAGGAGGGTCCGGGGGTGAAGCCAAGCCGCAGCAGGAGGTTAACCGACCCGAGTGTGTGACTCATGTCGTCATCTGGAGCATGACTCAAGCCAGGCTATCACAACCCCCAGCAGTGATAAAACACACTGTTCTCCCTCTCTCTGCTCCGTCTCCACCAAACCGAGGACATGTTTACAACGAGCGGACGCCGATAATATCCTCACTTATAGAGTTAACTTAGAGGCTGTGGGGTCCCTCGACCTTTAAGTGAGTCTTTAACTGAGTTTTGCTTACTTTGCTTTCTGACACCGTGCGTCTGGATGCAGAACATCCTCTATTTTTTTGGGACGCAAACGGCCCTTTCATAGCGGCGCTCTGCCCTGCCGTTGATTACCCTAACATGCATGACTTTGGAGGTCGGGCGCGCGGAAGGGGGCGCTTTTCGGAAACCCGAGCACCCAGAGGAAACCCACATGATCCCTGGGAGGGAGGGAGGGGGAGAGTGGGAGAGGGGGGGAGAGGGAGAGAGAGAGAGAGAGCGTGCGAGCTCCACACTGAAAGGCCCCAGATGGGGCTGCTAAAGCCGCGGGGCCGCTTCTTTCGCTGTGAGGCAGCGAACGCTAAACCGCCACCGCCACTTAGATTCCCGCTTGGCTTCAGGTTATTACGCCAGTGCGGTGTCTGTAACTACCGGTTAGGGCCTGCGACTTGTCATTATTCTCGGCAGTGTTGTACTGCTACAGATTAACATGGGATAATGTATTAAAAAGGTACGGCATGGTATGACCATGATGTACACACACACACACACACACACACACACACACAGGCTAATGGCTTTCATTTGTGTTTGGCTTATCATTATATTCTATATTACGCGTTATATTTATGATCTTAATAGATGCCAGTGTGGTACCACATACTCACGTGGCATGATGCCCTGTTCCACAAGCTGCTCCCGGCTGCGTCTCTGCTGCAGACAGAGCTGCAGGACTGTGGGTGAGAGACACAGAGAGAGAGAGAGAGATCATTCCTGCTGACTCGCCTATGTCCTTGGGGCATAAACCCGATAACCTGTCCTGAGTTTGTGTGTGTGCGTGTGTGTGTGTGGTCATTATTCTTTTAGTCTTCATCAGCATGAAATCCAGCGCCCATTGGCTAAGCACCTGACCTCAGCTCTGACCTATCGGAGCCCACGTCTCTTTGCATGATGCAAACACGCAGTCAAAAGTGAATAAACAAATACGTGACGTATTAACGCACACGTACTTCCAACGTTGCTCGTCTTCTTCACTATAAACCTTACGGTAAGACTCCAGTTTAAACATTTACAAACAAGAGAGCGTGGCCATGTTTTCCAACACGATAACACCGGTCGGCAAGGGAAGGAAAATATAAAAAAAAAGAGTGAGCGTTTAAAGAAGGAAGCGACGGCTCATGCCAATAAATTAAGCAGAGGGTGTGAATACCTTTACACACACACACACACACACACACACACACACACGCACACACACACGCTGTCAACATGGTGCTGGGGTGTAATTGATGCCCATTTGTAGTGCACTCCAGTCCGCATATGTCTCAAAGAGCAACACGGCAAACAGAAACAGTGCCCATACCCCCCCCCCCCACACACACACACACACACAAGCAAAAACACACACAACACACACACACAAGCAAACACACACACACAGCCCTACTCAAGTCTCCCCTGGGAAGGGGACTGGGACTGCAAGGGCCTCTGTGACTCACTCCAGCTAAAATAAACCAGGCAGCTGTGAGAACAAGGGCCTGGGAACGATGAAATGTGGGGGTGGTGGAGGGGAGGCTAGGGAGGATGGGGTGGGGGGTTGTAATCTTAAGGAGAGGGGGACCACTCTCATAGGCCTTCCCCTGGTGGGCAATGGAGGACCGGACAGGACCACAGCACTAGGGGGTGGTGGTGGTGGGGGGGGGGGGGGGGGTCCAAGGGGCAGGAAGATCATGGGGGCTCCCACAACCTCTACTGCAGTACATGAGCAGCAGGACGCACATCAACGCCCCCGTTGGCGGTAGTACACTGTGTGCCCTCGCCATCCGACATGTTTCCCATTATAAAAGTGTTGGAGGGCCACAATACAGACAAACAAAGAACAACAAAATGGGAGCGGTCATCGACTCGCTGGGTATTCACATTGGGCTCACTGACTCTGGAAAACCCCCTGCAAGAGCATCAAGGCGTTGTTGTGCTAGACATGGCAGTGGTGAGCGTGAGCAAGGCCATGGCGGTACACCTGACTCCTGAGGCCTAAGGCTTTTCGTACTAGTTTCGACTGGGGCGTCTCTAGGCCTGACTCGCCGAGCGGCCGTATCGGTTTGTTGGTCGGGGGGGGGAAACCTGAAAACCCGATCGAAATGCTTTCTAAATGCAAACCTGGGTGATGGAAACGTAATGCAGAACTACAAATAATGCATTGCGTTGGTTTTCCAAAGGTGAATATGTAGGTAGGTATATACTGGCAGTATATATATACACATATATACTGTAGTGTGTTCAGCATGAACCCTGGCTGACCTTCATGCCGGCTCCCGCTCTCTCAAGCTCGGTTGACGGTGCACAAAAAAAAAAAGTGATACTAGAAACACACGGCGCTCCGGAGAAACGTCTGGTCTCTCCTCTGACGTCATCCCTAATCTAAGGGCCCATGTGCTCAGCGAGCAAGCAGCCCTTCGTCCTCTAATCTCCTTCGGCTCTGACCTTTTATTTACATGTGTTTCAGCTTTTCAGATTTATAACGACGTGTTTCCGCGGTACGTCCGCGGACATTTATTAATGTTTCTTTTAGAGACAGTCCAGACAAAAGAAAGATAGGCTGCTGTTGTTGTTGCTGCGGAGACTAATAATGGAGGTTGTGTTGGCCCGCACCGCTGTAAATACAAGAAGATTATTATAAAACACAGAGCTGCAACTGCTCAGGAGACTGAGACACAAAGCGAGAATCCTGTTACGGTCAATGGATACAGTATAATCAGGCTCAAGGCAGATACTAAGTGGGCTAAGTGTTTCCTCAATGGAAAGTTTGTAAAAAAAGATGAAATGTCTTAAGATGTCCAAATTATAGTCTTTAAGCCTGAATGTGATTGTAGCCCCTACTCACTATAATGCCACTTGTAGTGTTACTTGGTTGTCTGGTTTGGCTGTTTTCAGTCTTACTTATGTATGCTCCTTTATTACACATTAAATGAGTTTTAACAAGTTGACTAAGAATATTTATACGCTAAGAATACGTTGCTGTACATTTAAACCTGCACTGTGTCACTTTCTCACCATGACCATTTACTGTTGTTCAAACTTTGATTTACTTTGATTTTCCTCTTTCTCTCTTTGATTCTCTCTCTCTCTGTCTCTGTCTCTGTCTCTCTCTCTCTCTCTCTCTCTCTCTCTCTCTCTCTCTCTCTCTCTCCAGACCGTGTGTATGGATCGAGAGATACAAAACAAAAAGTTATGAAAAAGGTGTGCAGGTTTAAAACAACATAAAAGGATGCTGTGGTGCACTTGCAATGTGGCATGTGTCTATTCGCGGTGCGTCATCGGACACAACAGCAACAACGGCATAACAACGGAGTAACAACAACAACAACAACGCCACCACTAAAATACACAACTTCAATGTGACGCAATTATCTTCAAAAACATCTCCTGGATGCTCACTCCATCTCTGCCATCCATCAGCTGTGATCGCAGCGAGGTTAAAACTTTTGCCATGTCATCTCATGCCTTGGGACTGACCGACAGACAGACAGACAGACAGACAGACAGACAGACAGACAGACAGACAGACAGACAGACAGACAGACAGACAGACAGACAGACAGAGAAAGAGAGAGCACCTGATTTGTATTTACCCCTGCAGACGGTGGGGGTCTCAACGTCGAGGCAGGCCATTGAGGACGGTGGCGGTTTGCTGGGTGGCCAGACCTGCAGTCCCATGGGTTGATGCGATGCCGGTAAGGGGAAAAAAAACAGAACCGAGTAGCGCTGGGAGACACAAAAGAAAAAAGGTCCCGGTTAGGAGCCACAGGAGTTGCTGTATGCAGTTCCCTCCTCTCCGCCTCTCTGCCCCTCTGTCTCTCTCTGGCGCTCTGTGTGTCTGACTGTTGGAAATGTGCTGCACGCTGCACACAGGCGCCGGGGCTGCAGCCCGGAGACGTCAAGGAGGAGGGAGCACAGAGCAAATGTTAACCCTCCCAAGTTCAGCATGCCGGGTTCATACTTCTCTGCTCCTCAAGACACAATACCGTGACCCGAGGAAATGTTTGTACATTTTTTGAAACCTCAGGCTGGCTGGCTGTTAATCACGAGGTGTTAGACTGACACGTCGTAAAAAGGAAACAAGCTGGTCGTCATTTTGGAGGCGGAAAATCTGGAGGATAGCAGAATGATGAAAGGATCCAATAAAGCTTAATTCTTTGAAAATGAACAGTTTCAATTTTAATTTACTTGTGTGTATTTTTGGTAACACTTTAGATTAGGGACCACATATTCACCATTAACTAGTTGCTAAGATCGTCATTTATGTACAACAACTTCCTTACTTACTATCAATAATCAGTAATTAGGAGGTTACTGATGGAAAACTTTTAAAGTTAATGGCCTAGTAGTTGTAGAACTGCATGCATTAATAAGTGCTTTATAATGACTAATAAAGAGACAATATGCGTGCTTATAAGCAACTAGTTAATGGTGAATATGTGGTCCCTAATCTAAAGTGTTACCATATTTCTTTTCTAGATATTAAGTGGCAACCTCGAAGATTTTCTGTTTCTTTCTCACCTAATGGTGAGAATGACTGTTTGCCTTCTTCAAAAGGTCAACTGTGTTTATTTTTCTTTAGATTTAAACTAGTTTCATCGTCTGTAGTCGTCAATCTTTTCTTTGTTCCCAATATCTACTCTCTGGGGGAACCTGCTGTTGGGCGACGTAACATTCGTAATACTGCAAATGCAAAGGGCTTTCATCAGTGGCCATAGGCTCAGTCACCATTGTGTCACCTCATTCGGCGACGGATAGTGACTTAACAGAAATGTGTTTACATGAAAATCTCCAAGACGATTGCTTTAGGACATTTATAAGGGACATAAGCATACAATGAAAAGAGTAGGAAACCGCATTGCTCAGCACACAAAAGAATGGCCCCTTCAAAACTGAAAGGCAACAGGAAATGAGGTAACAGGAAATGACACTAATTGCAGTGATATGGATATGTGTCATACTGGGCCAACAGTGCTGCTTTACAGAACAATGTGTCCAACTCTTTTTTTTAAAAAAGCTTTTGTTTTAGCAAAGGCTGTGAATAGATGAGGTGTGAGGTGGAAATGTAAACATCACATTTTTAGTAGGCTGTGCTGTCTTTATAGGCAGGTTAGATTATGCAGACTATATCAACAGATTATATGGACTAGTGACAAGACTGCGTCTCATGTGTGTCCAAACCTTTTTCCCTCCTATTGTCAGTAATGGTAATTTGTGC
Organism: Merluccius polli; assembly: GCA_030340625.1. Taxonomy (NCBI): domain Eukaryota; kingdom Metazoa; phylum Chordata; class Actinopteri; order Gadiformes; family Merlucciidae; genus Merluccius; species Merluccius polli. The sequence goes on from JAOPHQ010001471.1 coordinate 35,640, forward strand.
TGTGGATGTGGATGAGGATGAACCGTTTTTGTATTGATTATAATTTACAGACCTGTCTGTATTGGTATGTGCTTTCCCCCAATGGACTACTTTGCAATCAGTTATCAGCAGGCAACGTATAATTGACAGCATTTTCAGTAAGCTACGTTCAACTACTCTCATGACATAATTTAAAGCTATACTTCAACGTTCTTTCTATTTGCTTTCTGAGAACTCAAGGAGCTCATTCAACTTGAAAGAATTGAATTCACCTGTGGAAAGGTGTCTGGCAGGTGATGAGTCATGTTGAATGAGCTGCCACATGAAATATGATTTGAAGGTGTACGTTGCTTTTTGCCATATTAATAATAATGCTTGCACATGTGGATGCCATGTTCACTTTTGGGAATAATGCAGGAGGGGAAACTTTAAAAGTATCATGGAATGGTTTTGACTTTTGATCTTGAAAGTCAACTGTTAGAAATATTGACCTGGCAAATATACACTTGTCTTTTAAGAGAAGGTCATGCAAACATACAAAAATCACTGGCACCACTGACCGCAGCAATACATCACTGTGCATATTTTAAAATTCAATCAGTTAGCAGACACTTTTAGACAAAGAATTTCTGATGCCATGTCATTAAAGTGCAGGTAGGGCTTAAACATCTTGCTCAATGTCGACACTGGGGTTTGAACCCAGGACCTCTCCACTTGGAGTCACCCTAACCACTGACTCACTAGACTATGCTGCCTCCATGTAGACGCTATAGACATCAATCCGTAGTTACATCCATCTCACATACTACATTGAATGAAACTAAGTTAAAGTTTTTGGTTCCAACGCTGTCATAACAAACGTGAGGGTTGGAAATGTAACATGTTTGCACAGCATATAGGAACAACACGAGTGACATTAGACATGGCATCAAGCTCAAGCACAGTGTGTGATGTGTGAGACCTACAGCGCATCTCAGAGCCTGACATGTCTGGGAAAGCGTTGCAGATCCTGGCTTGCTTTGTGAGAACCAAGTCAGACGGAGATGCGAGGCGATTTTCCCTAAATCCGACAAAAAATAAAACAAAACCGGAATGCTTGGATTTTGCTGATAATCATCCATGTAACGACATTGCACCCAAAAAAATACCATGATGCAGTGCGCAAAGTACAGTGTGAATCTGCTTCTCCGAGAATAACAAACACAGCCCTTGTTTGAATTCAATAATGAGTTAAGTAATCACTTACACTGTGATTATGTCCTGGCACCCCGCTATGCAATTCCTATCCGATTCCTCACTTCTTTCCACAAACAAATTGGGAAGTAGGGGTTTATTTTGCCAGTGTGAGAGTGGCCTGGGTCTGAAATAGATGTCACATGTATAAACCAGCAGAGTGAATGTTTTGTTTTTTCGGTCACTTCAAAAGGGTGCGGTTTAGGTTCCCTCTTTTCATTCCTGTGCCGTTTGAGTGGTGATGGACGTGGGCTTGGCCCGAGCCTCAAGGGGCTCGTGCCCCAAACCCAAAAGGCGGTGGCCCTCACAACCAACCAAATTCAGTCCACTGCTTTGCTGATGTGGCCTCTCTATGTGAAGCTAAACTAAAGTCAATGGTTATTATTGATCAAACTTATACTGTGCTTCGCCCCGTCACTGATAATCCAAACCTCACATTGTGGTATGATATGAGAATACAATGTCACTCAAAGATGATAACATAATGAACACAACACAGCAATAACGTCTTAAAGTGAAACTACGGCCTAAAACACTTTGACATCGTTAAGATATGTCTTTCCGTGATGTACAACACACCCAGGTGCTATTTTACCATTTTGTGTATTATTTAACTTTGCCGCAGCTAAACTCAATTTCTGTGGACGCTACTATGTCACACAGAGACATTGCAGCAGTAGTTACAATTGGGTTTAATAGGAGAGTATGTCTTCTAATAGCTGTAGTGATTTGAAGGTATCAACCATTAAGTACCAGATATTAGTTTAATTTCCATATGACGACAACTCAGGGGTTCTGTCTCAGAATCACTGCATGTTACATTTTTGCAATGTTCCTATGGCGAGAAATCAGTATTAGAATTTATTAAGAGGACACACACATTTTTGCCGGGCCAGCAGTGTCCTAAATCCAGAATGCACTTTGGCTTTGCAAGCTTCGGGCGTGGCCATGATCTCCGTTTAGCTGCCGAGGCATGGCCTCGTTCAAAGAGGAACTGGCCTGGTGGTCACTGTTGACCCGGCAGATTTGGTCTGTTGGCATCTTTGGCAGCAGGGAGCCCAGATACGGCCGATGCATCTCGGTTTCGATATGCAGTACACTGTTCAGTGGTTCAGTGGATATCCCCTTTTTTCTTTGAGCATAAACTTGCTAGCCTCAGTGATAGTTGCATACCGAAATGTTCACCAAAGTCTTGGCTACAACTCTGCGAAAGGTTTCGTTTTTTTTGGTTTGGGACTAGTTTTTCCCGAAAAGCGAGGGGTACACGACATAAAATCCAGCACCGAAAAACTGCCATTGAGTATTCTCAAAAGCACTGCTGGTTAAGCTAATGTTAGCTCCGTGTGGCATACTGATATTGTATCATAGCAAACTGGAAAATATCTTGCTAGGTTTCACAATAAATAATAAAGGCTGTTATACATATTATATTACATTTGATTCATTTATTTAATTTAGAAATGTACAATTTTCTGAATGTTGCCTCATGATGTTGAGACGGGGTAGCGTAAGTCATTCTGGGTAACGTAGGAAATTAGCGCACTGGAGCAGATCGTGGGAAGCCTGACAAGTTAGCCATTGAAAAATTGCAAATAACGATAAAGTACGATATTACACATTTAAGAAAAATAAACCCTGGAATGAATGGTTAATCAATGTTAGCCATTTGATAATAATATCAAAGTGTTTTAGCCTGTATTCGTCCTTTAGTAGCCTTAAAAAAAACACACAACAATTTGATATAATATGATAAATGTTAAAAAGTCATAGAGTAGAGTTGAATAGAGGGGTGGCTGGTTTCAGAACCACTGGTTATACGTGCTTGAGATAAGAAAATGGCTGCAAATGATCAGTCATACGTGACATTTGCACCAGACGCCTGATAGCAATCTCTGGCCCAAACAATCCTAAGGGCTAGCGGCAGTGACAGGGGTGGGTGCCCAACACATAATCATTTCCTGCACAGTGAAAGTAGTAGTCGTTGTATTAGCATGATTTAGTAGCAGCAGTAGAAGTAAGTAATTGTAGTCAAAGTAGTAATAGTAGTTGTAGCTGTAAAAGTATCCTAGTTGAAGTATTAGTAGTAGGGATGTTCACGATTAGTCGTGGCCAGTACTTGAAATTGAATGAAAAAGGTGCCAGTAGGCTGCTCTAAAAAAGGATCTGCGGGGCACGATGGCTTTCATGAGCAACGGCTGTTTTTGGCTGGTTTGCTAAGATAAATGACCAACCAGTACGATTATACTACCAGTTGATTATTTCCAGACATGTTTCTCGCTCTACACCAAAAACAACAAACATTTCTAAAAAAAAACAACTTCAAATGTTAAAATCATTCAATTATTAATTATGCTTTCTCAGCCTGCTCCTTGTCCCAGACGGCCATCTCTGATCAGCATAACATATCTACAAATTACACACACACACACACACACACACACACACACACACTTCAGTGGATTTTCCGTCAGTAGTAACGTTATCGGAATCGGTTTCGATCACTGATGACTGCTTTCTTGGCGTCCTTTTCCCAAGACATTTTCTCAGCGTTAGAGCATGATTCCGGGCGAGAGTCGGAGTTGGGACAGAGAGGACGTCTGCGTCAGCTACTTCAAATGATATCATACAATAAGCAAGAATGTCACAATTTTACTTCCTGATCGAGTGTTTCAGATGGGATACTGTTGCACAATGGCAGTTTTGCACAATGGCAGTTTTCCATAACCACTACAAATAACAGTGTATAAAAAAACAATAACAACAGCTGTTTCAGTCTCTTCCCTACACCAGTGGTGCAGCAGGCTTCGGTCGTCTAGCATAACAAATCAATATTAAATATTAACATGATTCTTATTTAATTGAATCCAATGTGTAAGGATGCCTTCAAATTGATGGATTAGACAAAAAAACAGCAAAAGATAAACATACATACGATAAACAACCACACCAGTTTTTTGAAGCAGCTTGCTTCTTGCTTCTTTTCATTCATTTTTCAAACTTGAACAAGGATTGAAAAGAGACATTTTGTGTTTTGCAAAGCATATCATTATGAATCACAGTTGTGCATGTCATTATGCAATTGCTAAAACACAAACTTAAATCCCTGACACTTGAATCCTACCGGGAAGTTAATAGTTTACTCATATGCTGTTAAAAACATTACATTTCACCTGAGCAATGTATAATGTTACAATAAACACTGGAAATGGTGTGTTGTGTAGCTTCAGATGTTATGCACGTTGACTAGCAAGGTAACAGACCGATATTGTGCCATTGGCATGTTGGTTTCATTTTCAGTTTTAACTTCAAATGCTATACAGAGGACCGTCCTTCCCCCCTGAAATTACAAACACGGAAAGCACTGACGCACCTTTCCCCTCTGTACTGTAGTCAGTAGTGAGCAGGTGATGCACTCAGCAACCTTCATGAGGTGCTTATGGCTTGTGTTGACCAGCAGTGTGCAGTAGTTTAATGCCTGTTCAGCCTGAGCCTGGGAAACGTACCCATGCTGTGGAAACCCCCTTGCTTGACCCCTATGGCCCTTAGTTACTATAGACTGGCCACACGGACATCCCATGCCATGAGGAGCCCAGAGCAGCCGGGTCCTGTAGCTTCCCATCAGGGCGAATGATGTACTTATCTACCATCGGCTGTATCTTCGTGAACAGGCTTCTTTGATAAAGACGTCCTTCCATGTGTGTAATAAGATTTGGCAAACTGTTGTAGCAGAGCTCTCTGGGGTTAGTGGCTGCCCTTTCCATGCAGCAGTATTCATAAATACCCAATAACAAACTGATGTGGATGGTGGGCTCTGTGCTGGGCTACCAGAGTTAGCAGGGTGGTGTGTGTGTGTGTGTGTGTGTGTGTGGGGGGGGGGGGGGGGGGGGGGGGGGGCATTTTCTGACAGATAGACTGTGTGCAAAAATCGACCCAATATAATATAATATATGTATAATTTTCTTTTTTAAAATTAAAAATGTACTTTTAATTAAAACGAAAACTATGTTTTATTGCCTTTTAGCCTACCATAATCTTTCTCTTAAGATTCAAAGGGCTTTATTGGCATGGGAAATGTACATCCACATTGCCAAAGCACAACATGTACAATAAGATACAGCACAGGATACACAACAACAAAAGTACAATTAAAAAAATAAAACAAAAATCGTAAAAAAACCCCACTATAATACAAATGTATTTGCAGTGAAAAGTAACACTATAATATTAGGTAATGGTAGGCTAATGGTTGTGATCGGGTCGAGTTAATCAAAGTGTTTCCTGGGACTATGCCATAGAATGACTTATCCTCACCCATAAATATTATTGACAGTATATGACACGATGCATCTCTCCCTCCCTCCCAGTCTAGTCTTCTCCTCTCGTTTCCTCTGGACTTCGATTCTCCTCTTGTTTACTCAAAATGTTTAATAAAACTGAATTATACACGTTTATATTAGCCTAGCTAACGCGTTTATCTGTTCTTATGTGTGGTTGTTACAATAGCATTGAACACTTGTAGTTTAACGTGTTTTCCCCATCGTCAAAAGGTGGGAAAAGCGATATTCAGCGTTGCACGTTCACGCAAAGTCGGGTGAATTTTTCCGAATTCAACACAACACTGGCCTTCATAATTGGAACCCGGCTTTTAGCCTACAGTAAATAGGCCTATGTTAGAAAATGATGTGCGAATAATCGACGTTGAAGCGACTCGTCGAAGTGAAAAAAAAGAAAAGCAGCAGTAGTAGTAGTAATAGTAATAGTACTAGTAGTAGTAAAAGCACTCGTAGTTGAAGTAGTTGTTGTAGCAGAGGTTAATTTTGTCGTAAGTAGGCCCTCATGGCAGCAGAAGTCGTGGTCGTATTAATAGGGCCAGGGCCTATATGAAGTTTCCAAGTTCATTTTAATAGGTTGGAAAGAGACCTTTCTGCTAATAGCTGAGAGATTAGGCTGGAATTCCCCTTGAGTGGGTTCACAGATTCTGAGAAAACCTCACCCGCGACGTCTTACTCATCCCGCACTCATCCTCGCAGCCTCGCGTCGACGGTGCGTGAAACCCCAGCTGCTGCTGAGCATTGGTTGTTGTGCTTCATCCGGGCCGTCTGATCACATTTACACGGTCTCTTGATCGCAGGACTGTTCATAAATCAGTCCGATCTGGCCTTGGAAAGCAGTGTATTGTATGAGCATAGATAATCCCCCCTGTGCGGAGGACAGAGACATAACATAGGAACCGATTCACTGTGAAGCCCCCCACCTCACTATGAATAGCAGTGTGACATGTGCAAATGCAATGCGCAAATCCAGACTAATTTCACAGACGTGTAGTGCACAAATGATTCAAAATCCAAGTTGTACCTTTCCAAACATGATACTAGACTATTGGAAATACTACAGCGATCACTCTTCACCATAAAGCACAAGGGCTGGTTATTTTTAATTAATTTACCATACAGTCGTGCGGAGAAGAATATTTGTAACCAGACTCCGTAAATGTCAGCCAACATGCTGTAATGCTATGCTTGTAGCGTGTGGTTTATTTATTTTCCATGTCTAATTCCAAAGACCTTTTTAGTTCACTGTTATGTCATGTCTTTTATGCGGTCTACGTCAAGGCGAAATGCTTGATAGTAATTATTTTTAGGTTTGCTTACAAAGGAGGTCTAGGTCTTTCTTTATAAATAATGATTGCGTGCCTTTAAGTGAATTGCAACGAAACCAAACTCACAAATGTGCGCATCTTTCCAACGTGCAAACCTTAAATGGAGGATAAATAGATATGTGATAGACTCAATAGGCTACTTGTGTGTGATGTGTTCCAGAATCAATATTAGTTTACGTCAGCGATTATGTATTTGCACATTTGTAATCAAAGTGTCACTTTATATTAATCGATGAAATACAAACAGTGCTCATTCCATTTTGAAAATACACAAGTTTCTTTCGCTATGACACTCGGTTTGTCAAAGGCCATGTGACTCACTGTGCTACAAACAAAATCCATCATAGTTTTCCTTCCTGGTTTGCTTCCTGCGCTGTTTGTCTTCAGAGATGTCCGAGACGTTGTTTACGTTGGAAGAGATGGGAGATAAAAACGGCCGCTGAAAAGTCCCAGTGTCAACTCTTGCGATAAGTCATACAGGGAGAGAGCTTGACCGCAATCACATCAACCCAATCAGATACTTTTTCTTTATTGCAGCGACATTACTTTACAGTCCCTGAGCCAAAATCAACAATTTCCTTGTTTTGCAGCGAGCCCTGCGGAGAATGTTTCAGAATACCAAAAGGCTTTGCATCAAGCGTGTGCAGGGAACAAGAAAGCACCAACGGTTACCCAAATATTTGTAAAGTATCTTGGCTTGAAGTGCAACATAAAGGTCAAACTCTACGTCTTGTTGGATGCCTCGCGGACTCCACGAACTTCTCCGGATTAGGCCCGATTAAAAGAAGACAATTAAATTCTGATTCGCTTAATCGTGACCTCTGGTTACTCTGCTCAGCCTACTTGGTTTGTTGTTGTTGTTGTCATTGTTGGTTTTAAATCAAGACCCTAATCCCCCTCACCCTTTCCAGCGGGGCATCATCCTCCCCAGATGAATCTTCCAGTCGGCCCGAAGCAGACACATGTGTTTGAAGTCTTCTGGCTGCAGGTGTGTGGATGTGTGTGGACTGGAGACGGCTCCACCCACAACAATGGGGGATATTCTTGAAGGCGGTTAGCGAGTCAAAGTGATGAAGTGGTGAATTTTGGCCGTTGAGCCACTGGCTGCTGTATCTGAACGAGACGTTCCACATGGACCACATCATGACAGCGCAATGAATAATCGCAAACACAAATACAAATACAGCATTTCTCAGATATTAGTTTGAAGGTTATAAAACAGTGGAAGTACATGCTTTTAATTAGATACTCGGCATTGCACTGGTATGCCGTTTTTGAGGATTTTCATTTTACAGAATTGATACGTAATCAGCGGGGTTCAAGTATGCTCGTAAAATCTGTTCTTGGAACGGCAAGATAAACTGTCACATATTTTAAAAGGTCTCTAAGAAAGAACAGAGGCTTTGTTTTGAATATTTATAAGAGGCATGATTTATATTTCGATCGCCTCCGCTCTATCGCTAATCATATTTCTGAGGCTTACTCACCGACGCCTACTATGGAAAATAATATCGCTGGGCTACACTGGCGCAGAATACACGCTTATACGTTTTAGAAAACGTTTCGTTTTTAAAAGAAAACCAGCTTGAACAACGCAAAAGGAGAAAAAAAAACGAGGGGAAAAGGGAGAAAAACAAAACAGGGAAAACATTAAAAAAAAGAAGAGATGTGACGAGGTCATCCCATAGAAAAACGCAAATCATGACGAAATCCCAACAGAGCCAGAAACATCGGTCATGATTAACTCTTTTAAACAAATCCCAAATGTATGCGTATTGATAAACTGAACAAAAAATGGATGCATGTGGTTTTGCACTGAAAATGCCAGCTACTCATTTTTTGCAGAAGGAGCTCTCCAAGCGATCGCGACCACAGTCCCTGTTCCCGACTCAGTGCCCTCCCAAGCCTCTGAGCTGAGCTTAGCGGCGCTCTGCAGATGGTGGGAAAGCCAGTTGGAGGTCCCTGCAGGCTGGGGGCCCTTTGAAGCTACGCTCCACACGCAGCTGCCAGAGGAGGACCCCGCAAAGGCCAATGCCTTTGGAACAGCACCGGTCATATTAGCATCATACACACGCATGTACACACACACACACACACGCATGTACACACACACACACACACGTGCACACGCACACACACGCACAGCTATATGTAGTCTAATATAAACCAACATGCAAACAGACAGATGGCAACAGATGTGATGCACACACACACACACACACACACACATGTATTTGATTGTAATTGGTCTACTTGGCTTACTGTAAAGCGTTCTGGCCAATCGTATGGCTTGCATTCCTGCATACTCTGCGCAGTGTAATCGACTGCAACTGTCATGGCGTTTTCCAAAAAACACACATAAATGTAATCCCTGTTTGGTAGCACTTGACAACGTTAGCTTGCGCGGCCCCAAGTGCCCACATGTGGAAGCAGCCGTTTAATATGATGCTTTCATGTGGTTCAAAACTCAAACGACTGACTGCGTTTCTTGCACACAGAAACGCCATCATTGATATCGCAACACTTATAATAGCGCAAACCATTTTTTTTTGGGGGGGGGGGGGGGGTGGAGAGCCACGATGGCGATTCCAACATAGCCAACACACGCACACCAGGGGCGCCGTAAGGACGTCGTCTGAGGGCCCCGTGACTGACAGGGGGCACAATTTCTGGCCCCGCGGCGGCGGTGGTGCGGTGCGGTGGTGGGGGCCCCGATGTGATATCTGTTCACGGAGCCCAAAAACCCCTGGCGGCGCCCCCTGCACGCACAGCAGTACTGTATATAGAAGAACATGGGTAATGAACCCCCCCCCCACACACACACACACACACACACAGCAACCCCCCCCCCCCCCCCCCATAAAGAAATGCATAAATCCATGCCTTATGCTGTTGTTACCCCCTTGTCACAGCTACCGGGAACACGTAGGAAAACAGAGTCGATGCAGTTACGGTTGGAGGAATGTAAAAAAGAAAAAAAAAAGTTCCTCACACTTCCCCACTAAAAATGCCCTGATTGCAACCACCGTAACTTTCCCATATGTCTAATAAACCCTCCGCCGGGACCATTACTAAGAACTTCACACGTGAAAACCTCCACCCCCCCTCTCTCTCCCCCTCTCTCCCTCTCTGGTTGTGTTTGGGCCCAGCCAACGCCGCTCTCGGCAGGGGGGGGGGGGGGGGGGGGGGGGCCGTAGAGGAGGAGGAGGGGGCGGCCTCCCAGACCAAAAATAACCTCTTGTTTGCTCCATTGGCAGGCGGCGATAGCGGCTCTCTGGGAGAGTGTATGTGTGTGTGTTTTCTGCGCGGCTGCAGCGGCGGAGTGGGACCACGGAGACTGCTGGTGGCTGGTGGTGTGTAGGAGACCCCGCGGTGCAGAGATGACCACGTTGAAAAAGGAGGGGGAAGGGAGGGAGGAGAGGAAAGGAAGGAAAGGGAGGGAGGAAAGGAAGGAAAGGGAGGGAGGAAAGGAAGGAAGGAATGAATTAGGAAAGAAATAACACAATAAAAGAAGAGAAGCGAGGACGAGAAAAAGGAGGAAGAGCAGAAGAACTGCGAGAGCTTTCGGTCCCCTTGTCGTTGGCAATACCTGATTAATACGAAACGGAGACTCGCTCACAACTCACATGCATCAGGGTTCAACATAAAGGAGCCACACATCGACGGAGGAGGAGTAGGAAACCAGAAACAGAGGAGCAGTGAAGGACTCAGGCAGCCTCAGGCTTTAGGATGAAATCCAGGAGGACCGTTTCCCTCCTCCTGTACCCTCTCTAATCCATTTTCCTCCACTTTTCCTACTTCCTGAACCAGAACCCCCCCCCCCCCCCCCCCCCAAAAAAAAACGCTTCTCCTTTCTCCTCAGTATAGAAAAACCCTCAAAGCGCCCCAATGTGTATTATGCACCGCTGATGAAAACTCACTGAAATATGTGAACATACTGTATACCTCATGTTGATAATCCCTTTAAATACATTTAAAGGGATTACGAACTGAGCCAAGGTGGGCAGCGGTCGGTGAGGCTGGCATGTTATTAAAAGGGGAGAATGACAGGCGATGGGATTTTTTTGCACCCCCGTCCGCCATTTTTGACTGAGCTAGCCCGTGGTATTGCACGACAAGGGAGGTATATATATATACTGTTTATATACTGTATATATTTATATATGTGCACAAGCGTGGACTTGGAGGTCCAAGTGTCAAGCACATGCACACACAACAATAACACATTATTGTTCATTCAGTCAGTATTGTGCAAGAGTTTTGTTCTAGCTGCTATTTGGGTGACAACATCACAGACTATACAGATGGACAGATGTGGTTGGTTTTTTACGACCGGTTGGGTCATCTTGATGAAGGGAGTTCAGGGTTTTACGGTCTCCGCTCATGCCGAAGGGGGTTGACTTGAGAGTTGAGGAGGAAGTTGCTCGGCTTGTACACCATATTTCAACTTATATTAGGCTTGTAGATAAACACACTGTAAACCACCTTTTAATCTAAATCGTCAGCTTTTATTAGACGGCAAACCAGAAGAATGTCTGGGCCTTTCAGCGGACCTGTGGCATCTTGACTCACGGTCCCATCAGTGAAATAACTTATATGTATATTTTCCATGATAGGAATGTTTGCCTTTTATGTATTATAGGCTGGATAATGATGTTCCTCAATTGTGTTTCTCTCTTGTGGTTGCCCTTGTACCCTATAGTCTCGCACAGCCAGCCCTATCTCCACACTTTGTTTTAGCGCTGTGACAGCGCTGGAGAAAGGTCTGGCTCTACTCAACTCACCATCATCATTCTGGTGAAGGGGGGGGAAAAAAAATCGTTCAGTCTTTTTGTATTTCTTTAACCAATCACAATGGCTTATACCAACAAGCTACATCTGGTAGGACTTGTACTACTTGTACCCTTCACCTCTCTAACAAGTTACTGTACACACTTTATGATTGTGTGTCTGTCTAATTGTCTCATGTCTGCCTAACTATGGCACTTTCAATTTTCTTAACAAATACAGTGATATCTCATATTTTCCCCGTTAAAAGACCCCTCACAACCAACCTCCAACCTCCTACATTTAAAAGCTTTGATTCCTTTCACAAGATAAATCACATTGGCATGTTTGCTACCACTAAGGTAATGTAGGAGAACATCCACAATGGGAATATGTCAAAGGTCAAAACATTTTGACCTACCGATTGTTAACCTTCACGTCCCGTCGGGGGAAACGACTTAAAAAAGGGAATATGAATAGCATCGGTTAAAATAACAGTTAAGCATAGCAGTTGTAACCTTAGTTTCCAGGCCTCAGAGCACGCAGACAGACAGACAGAGGGCTGAGAAAACAAAAGCAAGTACCACAGCCATGAATCTCATGCGTAGGCCTACCGACTATAAATGCCCAGACTCTGAGTATCTAATCTCGCCTCACAATCTCACAACATTAAGTACAACAACATGGAGCAACATGTAAAAAAATGGTGTCACCTCACAATAACAAGTGGCGTCATACGCACTGCCCTTATTCTTTTAAGAGTAGCCTATATGCCTGCAACGACAGCTCCCACTAGTTTCCTCTACTACATGCAATTGTAGGGAGCAAGTTTTGTTTCTTTCTTTCTTTCATTCTGGTCCTCCTAGCCATGGAGTCATGTCATCTACTAGGGATTGACTTACTTCCTGCCTGCACTATGGGAAACAAGCGAGGCCGATTACAGACATTTCCTTCCTCCATCGTTCACAGAAATGCCAAGAATGGGTGTCCTATTTACTCAGGCCCCGCAGCGGTACCGTCTACTACATCCCACACCCACACATCACAGGGCCACGCGGGTCAAAGTTGAAGACCCGTCCCGCCGCGTGAAGGGGAATCCTCCTACTCACACGTCACGCGGGGCGCAGCGCGTGCGAAACCGACAAGACGATGCCGGCTACAATGACAAGTCCTTGCCCTCGATCCTTTAATCATTTATAAATTACCCTGTGGTTTACATGAGCCATGTTCTCCTTGTAAAAAGGAAAAAAATTCCTTAGATAAACGTGGTTTATATTATAGGCTTAGTCTGAGTGTTCTTGCATCACAACTCTGTCATCGAATCGTAGCATCAAAGTGAAGTGAGTTGGAAATGTGTCTGAACTCATGTGTCTGAGTCGGATCCAGAGCACCAACAAACAATAACAAGTCATTTCTGGAGGAGGAGGAAACCGGGGGCCGAAATGCAATTACGCGATTTCACAAGAAGATACGCGTTCACTTATTCCTCACTTGACTTTCGCCCAAGTTTCCTGTGCCACATCCCATCTTTTTTTGCAGGACGACATGTTCATGTGTTAGGGTTAGGTTTAGGGTTAAGGTTAGGGTTAGGGTTAAGGTTAAGGCTCCCTGCGAAGCTGCAAGGCTGTAGGCCGGTTCGAAGCCAGGTGACGTAATTTCACACACAGGTAGGTCATTAGGATAATTGTTCATGAGCAAAGCTCTTGACGTAAAATTAAGCAATTATTTGTGGAAAAGAGGGTTAAAATGTTCTTGTTTAAGAGGAAACAAAAGCCATACTGTAGTTAAAGGATTGGTTCGCTGTATATTCGGACGCCAGGGGCCTCTTTAACAGACGTCCGGCATACAGAGTTCACACATTGTGTGTTGAGGAAAACAAGAGCATTTGCCATAGTTCATAGCAGTTTATTTATACACATAGGCTACTTTTTTTTTTAAAGCAAAGTCTGATATGGGTGTGCAGATAAACTAATAGTCCAAACTAAACAAACAAAAAAAAAACATATGACACAACACCGCCACCTAGCGAATCGCCACGATATTCATATCTCGTTTTTTACTACCGGTACTACTACTTGTTTGCAGTGATCACATTTTTTTAAATGAATTGTATTTATTTCACAAAAAAAAAAAACACCCACTGTCAGCCCACTTTCCCAGGATTTGTAAAGGGTAAAAGTTCAGTTCAATTCCTCAGAAATCATGGTTTGTTTTTTGGGCTTCAACATGCACTATGCCCCCTGACCTGGGCAGATGTTGGCCTCACTGTCTGTCTAAACAATTACATTTGCCAAAGTGGTGGGGAAATCAGCCGTACAAGTAGGCCTATAATAGACCAATGTAGTGAGTATCTGCGCTCAAGCTATTACTGTGACATGTTTCTGAAGTACACCATGTGTTGTTAATCCATGTGTGTGACAGACGTCAGCTGAGCCACCATCACATCTGTCCAGAGAGCCAGAGGGACAACCTGGAGGTTAATTGGGACCAATGCCGTCACGGTATTTAGGTCGCTATGAAGCCACTAGTGTGGTCCCCATGAGTCACTTCTACACACCTGTAGACAACCTCAGACAAAAAAAAAAGGATCAACAAGCTGTTTTAGTTTACACACACACACACACACACACACACACACACACACACACACACACACACACACACACACACACACACACACACACACACACACACACACACACACACACACACACACACACACACACACACACACCATTCCTAGCTTGTACTACCAGTGAACATTAGTTTCATATCAAAGCCACAAGGTGGCAGCAAAAGCTTCAGTCTTATTGAGTGCAACCCTGTTGAAACCGGTATGACAGTAGAAAGTGATGCTGTAAGTTATTGGTTATGGTGGATAATCTTAATACATACCATATCAAAAACAGTTTTGTTAGAACAGCAATTATACTTCTCGTGAATCCAATTAGGCTATTAGGCCTTATAGGCTAATACACACCTCATTATGTTTGAGTGCTATGAGCCAATATATCCTATTTTAATTTCAGAGGCACACACAACACTGACAACGGACGTCCACACAGCGCCGCAATGTAATGTTGTGCGTGAGCGGGCCTCATATTAGTTTACAAAGTTATTGTGGCTGACCTTACACACGCTCTGCGTTGACCCGCTGTGTGGAGACTGGCATCGGCTGCACACAGCCTCCCTTATTTGATTTGTTCAGCCACACGGGAAGACTTGTACACACAGTCGCAGTGAGTAAGCGGCGCGTGTCAACAGAAACAAGCCAGATCTGACCAGAACAAACACAAAGACGACGATACACTAAAACTACACCACACTACACTACACTGAAGCTTCACTACCTACTATAAAACACACTCGACTACATTACACTACACTACAGGACACAATGGACTGGACACACACGCAGGCAGCGTGTGTATTTGTACACTTTGCTCCAAGGTCAGAGCCATCATGATATGAATACCAGTTTGTTTTTTTCCAGATCGTCCATATTTATCCATTCAACTCAGAGCACCAAACATGTCGTAATGTAGATTCATATAACCGATTCAAATAAACCTCCAATACATTGCGTTTACTGAACTGCGTGTGGTTAACCTCGCCAACATGCAGACTGCTGAACGGATGGCGACGCACGCCGTATTATTAGACGTGGTGGGATACTATTCTTGGTTTTAGTCGAGGCGTGAGGTGACTAAGACACGAGCCTTAGCCTTCAATGCTAATGTGCTAATCGCTATCATTACTATGCTGAGGCTGTATTGGGATGGGGGGGCGAAGTTCTGGTGTCTTAGGGGTGACCTGGATGCAAGGGAGGTGTGTGGGGGGGGGTGACTCACAGTGAGTCTAACAACAACAGCCATCGTTGCATTTACTGGCACTCAAACATGGGAGGTGAGGGAGAGAGAGAGAGAGAGAGTCTATTTCTGACAGAGGAGTTGCCCTCTGTGTTGAAGAGGACATCATTTGGGCTCTGGGACTGTGGCAAGCAGCCAGATGTCACTCAGATAAATGGCTGTCCTTTTCCTCACCGGCTTCACTTGGGGTGCAGTGAGGTCTTAATGCAGTGACACGGATCAGGGTACATCTGGACCCCACCAGACGCTCCCCATCTTGTAAACCCCCCGCACCGGCTGACCTTTGAACCCCACGAAGGACGCACAACCCCCTCGCCGGCTGGAAGAAATGAAATCATAAACCTCCAGAGACTTGTTTCCGTTGGAAGAAGCAGACATACTGTCATGTCGACTACTTATAACTAGCGCTTGTATGTCTGCTAAATAATCCCATGAAATCTTGTTTTTTTCTTTGTTGCCTAACTTGTTCATCTGTGTGTGTGTGGCGTCTCTTGCTTCTGGGACTTTTACTTTGGAATAGTTATTTAAGAACACAGACATCGATCCGAGCACGAAAACAATTTCACAAAATGCAGCTCCAGCAGAGAGACACACACACATTTCTGTGTGAAATGTAAACCGCGATGTTGTTTCCCAGACCTCGTACACGTCGACAGCGACCACAGAGGATCTGCAGGCGCAGATCCAGGGGCGCCACTAGAGATTTTGGGCCCTATTAAAGAATATAACATTGCCCCCCCCTCCAATAATAGTGTACTGGACCCGTCAGCGCTAAGCCCTTGGACTCGTCCTAACTTTCCCCTTTGTCCTAACTCGTCCTAACTTTCCCCTTTGTGCAGATTTACACATTACTTCCTGCTTACCCACATAAACATGTCGTCACATGGTTGGTTCGAACCCTTTAAGGCCAATTCACACCCTATGGCAAATACGGATACGTCCGGTCCCGGAGGTTGTTTCGTCCGTCAATGGCTCCGTCGCCAGTGAGCTTACTCATCCGGAGTGCTACGGACGAAACGGAGCAATACCACCGGAGATCGAGGCGGCAGTATAGAGTCAGAACTCAGAAGTTCAACCATTCGCGAAAATTGACGAATAATATCATATTATATAATTAATATAATATAATTAGCAATTCATCAAATCGTGCGGCGGACATCCTAAAGTACTGAAAATGCCTTTCGTCATCCAACTCTCTCATTGGCAAAACTAAGGAAAAAAACTTGCCGTTGATGTGCCGATTTCAATTTAAAGGTCTCACATGCCACTGCCGCGAACACCTTTTGCGCATTTTTTTGTCTATTTCTGATGAGACAAAGCAAAATCATCTCTACCGACGCCATGTTTGCGATTGTCGATGCTGGTAATTTGCGACACGGCAGTGACTGCCCTCTAGAGGATGTTTCGCATCACATCCATAACAACGCTGAAACCGGACGGAGGTATAAAGGGTAGTACTGGAGACGACGTTTGGTACGGATGGACTAATTTCGTCCGGATCCGGAGGTATGAATCAACCTTTAACCCGGAAGAGAGACAACTTTCAATTCACATGTGTTCAAAAGTCTTGAGGATCCAGTCAACTGGAGGGCAGTGGCTCGGTTCAAACGCACTTGTCACAGAGGGCCTTTTCACAGTAGGGAAAACACAACAAAGGTGTAGCTCATCACATTAATGATGGGTCCGTTTGATTTTAGACACGACATTGCACCAGTTTAGACACAAGTAGTCCAGTAAATATACACTGGCCATGCTGGTGCCCACGACAGACATTAAGGTCGATAAAAACCGAACAAATGTTAAAATGACAGGAACAGGAAGTTAATTTACCCTGCTATTGTCAAAAAGAGAGCCCACCAGGTTACAATAGAAATTAATACAGGAGGAGGAGGAGACACACAGCTTCTGGTGCGGTCGGGGGTTGAGATAGTAGGTTGAATTAATAGCCTCCTACACACTCTCTGTATGACCTGCATAATGTCACCCGTACGAGCGTTTGGATGAGATTCACAGCTCGGTGTCAGGATGAACTACTGAACTCACTTGCAGCGTACTAGGCTGCAGCCATGTGTGCACACATGTGTGCAACTGTTTTTTTAAAGAAAAAGGGGAAACTCTGTATTGCTACATTGAAAGATGACGCAAAAACAATTCCCTCCTGACACATGAAAAACAATATGAAGAAATTTGCGATTGCATAATTCAGGACATGCTCTGCATACCGAGTCATACAGCGGTGAACAGACCTCCGAAATGTTATGTTAATCATAGCGCAAGGGAATAGCCGCAGACAGGCAGACATACAGACAGAGAGACAGACAGAGAAGTGGCGGCTATAGACAAGCATTCACTCCCAATGGGGACCGGGTTTTATTAACCCCTCTAAGAAGACTTGGGGAACTTTCATCCCCTGTATAATGAGCTGGGAGGGGTGGGGGAGGCTCAGCAGAGACCACCTCCACCTTTCGGGCATGAAGTGGCTTAACCTTGAGGGAGTGTCAGCCACCCCCCTCCCCCCCACACACACACAGCCGCTGCAGTTAAGTGGAGATGTAGGTCGAGAGAGAGAGGTCTAGAAGGGATTTGAAGGCACTGTGTCATAATGTCTGTCTGTCTTTGTAAGGCTTTTCTTTTTCCCCCCCGTGGGAGTGTGATAGTAGTAGTGATTTCTTATTAATATTGTAAAAAGGATGTTTTTTTTAAATTGTTTTAAATTTACCTTTATCTACCAAATTCATAAACCCATTTGTTGAATGATAGAGATCTATTTATGAGGTCAACATATCATATTAATCATATTCTATTCATCAAAGGAGCTATGACAAAATAGGAGCAACAATCACTTTTCAATTCCCCATATTAATAAATACTAAAGTAAGAGAGAGTCTCCAGATTAAGATCCTCCCTGAGCAAATGTGATGCAGACAAACTGGTCCATGCCTTCATCAGCTCCCGCATTGACTGTTGTCACTCCCTGCTGGCAGCAGGCCTACCAAGAACAACTAGTAGTTAGGTTACAATATGTCTAAAACAGTGCCACGGAAATCACAGCACATCACCCACATGTCCTCCGCTCCCTTCACTGGCCAACAATAAACCAACGGGTCATTTTCAAGTTACTCCTCCTCCTGGTGTCCAAGGCCATAAACTGCACCGGTCCAACCATACCTTCAGGAGGAGCTCCTCACCCCTCACTCATTACCCCTCACCCCGGACACTCAGGTCTGGCAGCTCAAACCTCCTTGCTGTGCCATGGACAAAGCTGACAAGCATCATGGGAGATGGTGCCTTCTCATCGCTGGGGCCACTTGTGGACTCAGCTCCCAGGAGCGATGAGGTCCCCATGACTCACTGGTCGCTGTTTTTGAAACGCATCTTAAGACTTGCACCTGTTCCTCTCTGCTTTCCCTTATGATCCTTGTTCCACTTCAAACTCAATTTTTTTGTCTCTAATTTTATTTTACCTAATTTTAACCCTTATTATGCTTATAATCGCATGATTTTTAGTGTTTTAACGTGTTATGCTTGTTTTGCTCTTTCTGTGACACCTTGAGATTTCGTTTGCATTTTTAAAGTGTGCTATATAAATACAATTTATTATTATTATTATTATTATTATTAAGTCAAGTTAATGGCCCTTTATGCTATTTACAGTTGGAAAATACTTTGACAATTGAAAGAACAGCTTGATAACCCAAACCGAGAGTCTTTAAATCCCCTATAAGCCCTACCTTGAGCCTTTAAACAAACAGATAAAACTACTATAACCCATTGAGAATAGGAGAGCTTGTTAAAAAAAATGCCTTGCAGTTTGTTTTTTGGAGTGCAATAGAGACCTAATAGAAGAAAATCACCACCACATACACAATCAATACAAAACACTCAAAGACGCTCAATAGGATTGAACAGTCCTACATTGTTTTCCTCAAATGTAGAAAAAAACAACAGCCAAATTTGCTGCAATTATAAATGATAAAAGACAGTAAAGTATTGATAGTGTATAGATGCCTCAACCAAGATTTTTCTACTGGAGATGTTATATCTCCCGCCATGTAAAACCCTGTCATGAAGACACAGAGCACAATGCTGGGGCATTGTCAGCTCTCCCTCTCTCATGGTCATCAGGCTACTCTCTCTCTCCCTCTGTCTCTCTCTGTTGCCATGACAACATTCCCTGCACTGTTCTCTCTCCCTCCGTTTGGGAGAGGGAGAGGGAGAGAGCGAGGGGGGAGAGAGAGGGAGGGAGAGAGAGATAAAAAGAGATAAAGAGAGAATGAATATAGTAAAGAAAGCAATTTCAGGATTTCAAGGCTCAGTTGCGAGACTAAGATGTAAGCAGTAACAGCTTTGTATTCAAAATCTGAACGTTTTCAATCTAAAGTAAATACAATTCAGAAAAACCATCAATGTATTCTCCACATATCTCAAAGTAAGGTTTCTCTCAATAACGATATGTTCTCTTTCTCCGACCAAACATGCTTTTATTATTCAGAATTATTATTATTATTATTATAAACGCCATGAAGCTATCGCTAGGTCAGGGGACACGTATTAAGAGAGTTAAACCATTTGATGTGACGTCATTACTTGTAAGAAGTTAACCTGACTATGTAACTTACAAAATAATAATTTTCGTATAATTACAAAACGTCCTTGTAAATTACATTACAATGCATGAATCGTGTAATTATGAAAACAAAAAGCATTCATGGTTCTGCAAGTTATGTCACTTTTAGGGATATTTTTGCCCTTATTTGGCAGTTGTGGTTCATAGAGAACAGCACAAGGAGATTATGTATATTTCACTCTCGGGGAGGGGGTTCTGCGGGTCTGAATTGCAGGGACCAGTTTGCCCATGTAGCGTCCAGCCACAGCACGCCGTATCTCACAATGTTACACAAAAGACACAGAGACACGGGGAACCGCACTGTGCTTGGACCAGCCTGGTCCTCCATTGAAACAACCACATTGTGTTAACTCGAACGTGTTTAACTTCTGCATGCTAATTTCTGCATGACCAACAAGCTGCAAACATGTGATGCAAAATGGGCCAATGGGGACACAGCTCTGTAAAGGCGTATGTGCATCATCACAGTGCAATAATGTTTGAGTTGTCCGATGGAGGTTTTTTCAATTATTGTTAAATGATTGTGTATTGTTATTAATGTTATTCATTGAAATGCATTTCATCTTTGAATTTAATGTGTGTACATTGCAGACAACCAAGATTACAACCAATGTTTAATTCCGTATCTGCACTATAGCATCAAAGTACATTGAAACACTTTCTACTTTGCAGCAACGTTGGCCTATTATATTTTCACACCACCAGTCCAGAACTAACATTAAAAGATTATCTGACGCATGAAATACAGTTGTTGTTTTTGTTAACTTGAAAGAAACTTTGAAAGAAAGTGCTGTAGTCCTGTGAGACCTATTTGCAGAGGGGGAACTTCTGAAGAGAGGACAAACAAAATGTCGGTGACAGCCAAGAGTAAATACAAACAGCTTCCCACAGTTAGGAGCATTTAACATCAAACACACAAAAAAAACAAGTCCGATTTCTCAAGTGGCATGGCAAGCCTAATTTTGCTAATCATAATTTTAGATAAAAGCAAGGTTTCTCTAAAAATACACTGTCAACCCACTTTTTTGCAGATCCGTGGTTGTCAAGGTTCCTTGTCCTATTTTAAAAAAGACTAAACAAGAACAGCAAAATTATAAGTTTACAGCGTGTCAGTTCAACACGGTTCATTACATAACATGAATACTAATACGAGGTAGTTGGCGTAAAAACCTTTATGTGAGGCTAATCAAAGTCCATTTCTGCATGGCCATTTTAAATTTTTTTTATAAAAAGTGCATCCTGTCCAGTCAAACGCTACTACATGACGTTTATCATGACCTTGTTTATTGTGTATAATTACCGTTGCTGATTCGTGGTGAGGACATACTTACTGTAGAGCTCAATTAACTGTGATATAATCATCATGCTAGATAAAAAAATACAAAACAAACCTTTCTGACATGACAGCATACGTTTAACTTACTGATTATTTTCCAGACATTTTCTAGGAAATTGCCTCAAAGTGAAACACGAGTTTCATAGGTTTCTGATATACGCCATCTCTACTCTTATGCAAACCCTTTTTTTCATTTTTTTTTTTCATGAATCACATGAATCATATTTTTTGATTGAATTGTGTGGTTGTTACTGTTTAGCGGCGCCATTCAGCTTTCTGTCACTCAATATCACGACAGTTTGAAGAGTGGGACGGCTGCACATCATTTGCCATTGTCAACGTAACTCTGACCACACTGTGGGTTTTGTTGTGTTTGTGAGACCATATTTTTGTGTTATCTGTTGGTTTAATTGTATCTTCCTTGCACAAAAGAGTTTTTTTTAATGCATTTTAAAAATACAAATTACAACTCACAATTGTCCATTGTATTCTATTCTGTTATAAACCATCACAGCTCATGTGGTTGTGATTGATAGGTTCATTATTATATATTTAGACATTTTGAAATGGTATTTTCAGCTTTTTCGCCAACTTCCACTGCTCTGAAATAAACTGTTTTACTCTAATCTGACAATTCAAAGAAAAAAGATGGAAGTTGTACACTTGTGTGTTAATGTGTTACACTTTCTGAACAGCTGAGTGTGTTGTGAGAAATGAACACAAGCTGCTGGTTTGGTGTTTTATAGGTCATTTATGGAGATAATATAACCTACATCTCTTTTACGTGTTGTGAGCATTGAATGCTCTCTCTCTCACACACACTCTCCCCCCCCCCCCCCCCCCCCCCTCCTCTCTCTCTCTCTCTCTAGCAACATGTATTGTCTCTCTCTCACACACCATCTCTCCCCCCCCCTCCCCCCTCTCTCTCTCTCTCTCTCTCGCCCTCTCTCTCTAGCAACATGTATTGTCTCTCTCACACACTATCTCTCTCTCCCCCCCCCTCCCCCCTCTCTCGCGCTCTCTCTCTCCCCCCATCCCTCTCCCTCCATAACTGGGGTGGTCTCCACTATCCACCACTCTCCCTACAAAGACGACTCATCACCCAGAGTGAAGAGGACCAAACAACACCCCCCCACACACACACACACACACAAACACCCCCCCCCCCCCCTGCAACTCCGGGTTGAGTGGTTCCCCCAACCAGGCTCTCATTAAAAAAGTGCTCCTGATCCAGTCGCCCCTCTTTCACCGCGTCCATCCATCCGTCCGCTCAGCGGGAGTTGGGGACGCCGTCCGCACCATAGATGGCCGCGCGTCCGCTCTCCGGAAGACGGCTCCGCGTCCGCCGCTCGCCAGCCGCCGCCGTGCTCCCGCTGCGGACCCCCGGAGGAACCACCTGAACACCGACCCAGGACCCGCCGCGACCCCCCAGCGGCGGCACCATGCGGGGCGCGGAGCCGCCGCTCCTCAGCTACTTTCTGCTGAAACTTTTCCTGTGCGCCGCCGCCGCCGCTCACCTGTCGCCCAACGACGACAACGACCTGATCATAGAGTCGGAGTTGAACGGCTCCAGGACTGGGGGCGACTCGGAGGACTCGGACCCGGACCAGAGGACCGAGGGGACCGAGACCCCCCCGCCGCACACGGAGGACAAGTGCCTGGGCTACTACGACGTGATGGGCCAGTGGGACCCGCCGTTCGTGTGCGTGACGGGCAGCTACCTGTACTGCTGCGGTACGTGCGGCTTCCGCTTCTGCTGCGCCTTCACCACCTCGCGCCTGGACCAGACCACGTGCAAGAACTACGACACGCCGCCGTGGATGATGACCGGCGGGCCGCCGCAGAAGACGCCGAAAAAGGCGGGGGCGGCGGGGGCGGCGGCGGCGGCGGGGGGGGACGCGGCGGCGGCTGCGGACGGCGGCGGCAAGGTGAAGACCAGCGTGGTGGTGTACGTGGTGTGCGGCCTGGTGGCCGTGCTGGCCCTGGCGGGGGTCTTCACCCGGCTGGCCCTGGAGAAGACGCGGCGGCGGCCGCAGAGGGACCACATGCAGAGGTGGGTGTGTGATGGGGGGGGGGGGGGGGTTAGGGGGGGGGGGGGGGGTTGTTTTGTTGCAGTTGTCAGTTTAGTTAGTAACCCCCCCGACCCCTAACCCCAACATCACACACACACAAACACACACACACACACACTAAAAAGAAAAGAAAAATACATGCACATGCACGCACTCACGCACGCACGCACACGTACACACACAGAGAAAAGAAGCATGCACATATACGCACGCACGCACACACACACACACACATGAAAAGAAACATCGACACGCACGCACACACATACACACACAAAAGAAAAGAAACATGCACACGCACGCACACACACATACACACACAAAAGAAAAGAAACATGCACACGCACGCACACACACACAAAAGAAACATGCGCACGCACGCACGCACACACACACACACACACACACACACACACACACACCTTCACACATGTATTTCTCCTGCCTGGTCTTTATTTCTACTGATCAATGGATAATACAAAAAAAAAACCTCAATTCAATAAAAAACAATAATTTATTTAATCATTAGGCCTATGAAAAATGTTTTTTTACCTCTGGACTATGACCTTATTTTGTACTGGTGACCCTTGGTGATAAAGTAGCACCCAGTAGCCCCCAGCATGACGAAGGATCAGGATCTAGCGTTGAGAAGTGGGTACCTATAGGCCGGGTTCGGTGGAATGGGATATCATGAGCTAATGCACATGTCAGGTAAATTGATAGGCATGGCAAACTGCCCAGCTGGCATTTTCTTCTCTCTAAAGTACATTTAAGTGGTAATATAGCCTACATGGTTTCTGGACTAGTTTGACTCAAGTGGCTGTTCCCAAACCTTTTTGTCAGCCCCCCCCCCCCCCTTGGGTCCAAATAACTAATGCCACCCCTCTACACCCATTCCCATGGTACCCGTTCGGTGGACAAATGCGGGCGGTCATTTTAATCATACCAATAGTTATTGTGTTTGTTTACAGCTCTTGTGTGCATCACATTTCTATGTTTCTGTGCTTTGTTTTTATACTGTCTGCGTTTGAGCTTCTCCTCTCACTACAATACATCACATCTCACTGCGCCCCCCCCCTGCATTATCCCTGCACCTCCCATCTCCCACTTTGGGAAACACTGGGTTAGCCCATGCTCACAGGAAAGGAGATGTGATATTTACTTTACGGTTCAGTTCAAATATCTTTACAATAGGGACGGGAATCGGCAGTGACCTCACCATAAGATCGGCCTACTACAATGGTTTTTGATTGGCGATTCTGTAAATATTGCAATATGATACTACCATTTTTTAAATCCGATTTTATATTTAGTCCGGTTTAGCGCATGTCTTTAACGTTCAGATTCAGGTTCTACAGGTCCATCATTGTTTTTTAAATGGATGTGGCCAAACCCAACAGAACATAGTTGGTGCGAATTGACTATTGGCGAAATACACTATAGTGACCTTTGTAGGACGGTACCATTCATTTTCGTTTTTTTTTTGTCAACCTGACGATGCAAGTATTGCGATAGCGAAGAAGCTCGATTTTCACATGAATCGATCTTTCCCCCATCCCTAGTTTACAATTTGTGTATTTATTCACCATGTAAACGGCAAGATACCCTACAGGAAGCCAACATGACATAGTGCTCCTTTAATGTTAACAGCAGTAGTTATGGGGCTGGTCACCAGACCAAGATGGAAACTCACAAGATAGCAAACCTATAGCCATAATATTATCAAAATATATACATTTTGTACCAACATTTTCAATTGTACTATATGTTTTTTCCAAAGAGAGAATATGTGCATCAGTTAAAACATATATTTAGACTCAGATTTCCCATCTGGAAAGAATACAGTATTATTATCATCATCAAATGAAACAAGGTACAAATGCTGAGTCTATAAATATCCCCCAACAATAGAAGATAAATGAAAACAAAAGAAAAAAAGTAAACTTTAAACTTTGCCTTGGTTCAGACAGTTCTTTTCGAAGCTATTTTGATCAACTCCTGTTATAATACGTGGTTCAGAAACATTCACATGTATTCCCAATGGGCGTTCTTGGTTAAGTGTAATGAATCTCCTTATTACAAATAAGACAATCAATGCTGTATTTATTATAAACCTCATGGTTGGACCAGAGGTCTCAGAGTGTGCCTTGTGTCCCGCAGGGTCCTAGCCCAGGTCATACGCCATCCGGCGCCGGCCGACCCCAGTGATGTCATGGGTCTCTATGGACAGCACTACGAAAACCTAGCAACCAGAACAACGGTGAACCACCTGCGTAAGTACTGGTTCATTCAACACAACGACGCACGTTGCCGTGGGTTACTAACGTCCGCATTCCATATGAATCTCATGTTAACTGACATTAGGCATTAGTCAGACCCAGGCATTAGTCAGACCCATATATTTCTCCGGTCATTTGCCGTTTGTTTCCATTTCCAGGAACCCAAAAAAGTAGTGCGAGCTAAAAGTTGTAATTTTGAAACAGAATTACCCTAAAATATGAATCAACACCCTTGTATTTTACTAATTCGCAAGTGGCCATGGTAGAAGTGGGATAATCCACTCCGAGCTGTGCATCTATTGAAAAATAATGCACAACGCGGCGGCTAAGAATCAAGGGTTTGCCTCCGCGAAGTGATTCAATTCGTCGTGGAAAATCCCTTACGTATCTCAGCGGAGAGTGAAATAATGACTTTTTCATTCAATAGTTTAATATTGAATGAATGATAGTTTATATCCGTGAGTTAGGGACGTGGAACAGATGAAGATCGACGACATAGACGACAATACACTCCCACAATGGAAACAAGTAGTTGACATCGGAAGTAAACATGGCATTCATTACATCAACAACCACTCCTAACGCGCAGCGATAAACGCTTTCACACTTTATCTTTATGTTTGTCTGTTTCATGGAGATTAATGCCAGATGTACTGCAGATATTCCAGGAATGTAAGGAGGGAGGACCAGAATAATTACTCAGAGCGCCGCTGTCGATTACCACAACAATATTCATGTTTTAGTTTTGTGGAGTTTGAAGCCCTCTTATCACACAACGTTGAATTAAAACTGAAGAGTCCTCGATAATAAGACAGGAACACAATTAAACATAAAAGCGCTCTTGTTACTGCAGTGCCCTCTCTCTGAATAATTACCAGTTCATTACCGGCTCGCATGATGACAAGCATGCTTGTTAAGCATAAGTAGTAGCAGCTAAGGTAATACCGCCAAAAGAAGCAACGTTCAGTAGCTAACAGCTACGATGTGTTGGATATCTGAGAAGGCTGCTATTCTCTAGTTTGGGAGGAACAATATATATTTCACTTCAAAGGGATCAGGTGCAGGTGCCGATGTTTCCACTAAAACTGTGTACAGAAACGTGTATTTTCTAGGGTACACACACTCATTGTGACTTCATCGTATCATGGGATTGTATAGTTTCCACAGAGCAGCGACAGACTGAATTCACGGCAGCCTTTGCTTTACGTGAAGTAACGAGAGTTAAGGTTTTAATCATAAAACAATCAGGGGCGGATCGCCAACTGAACATGTTCTAGTTTCTCCTGCTGCCAGTGTTGGTCGTGTCAAATATAGCCTCCATGCTACTGCAACACGACAGTGACACAGATAGACAGATTTTGATGCTGTGCTCCTACACCAGTTGCCGGATATACCTCTTACACCTATCGCTCTTAGAAGTATAGAACATGTTGCCAACCATGTGCCAAGCGCCAACCAATCAGCGCTGGCATGAAAGTGTGACCAAGGAATTCACTGTATGGAGACCAATTGGATGGTTTTGACAGGGCTGACTGGTACAGGCACATGGTGGTGATGGTGAGGCCACTGAACGCGTCGCACCCACCATCTGTACATTTACTGGCATTTACTGGACATTGGGCTGTGCACAAGTCGCCATACTAAGTCGCCCAGCATCAGACCTCCCACTGTTTTGTAATCATCCGTTGTGTGTTTTCAAATATGATATTAAATTCATTTGTGATATCAAATGAGTTTAACTATCCATCAAACGTATGGGTTGACACTCCCATAAGTGATGTCACGGATAGATTTTTGAAATGGCTTATAATTAGGGGTGTCACAACTTCGATTTTAAATCGAAGATCGATCAAAGTGAGCTTTCGATTTTGATCATCGAAATCAAAAGCAGGATCAACAGGATCGAAGAAAAAAAAACCTTTTTTTTTTTAAAGATGAGTTTGTGGGGCTGTCATCTAGTGGCTCTTCTTTTTGTTTTTGTGTTAAACAGTTATTTCACCAATTTGGTGAAATACGTTTTTGTTATATATTTTAAATACATTATGTACATTTTACCATATGGCCTTAGTTTGGTATATTTCCAAAGAAATATAGTGGTTATATCACACATACCATGTAGCCTATCTTTTTAAAGAAGAAGACGAGAAGAGGGCTTTATCTACCATCTGTTTGCCCATAAAGTCCTGAATTGTGATTAAGTAGGACAAATAAAATAAGAGCATCACTTTAAGTAAGTCTACTTACTAGAAACTGTCACAGTAAGTATATTTACTACAATCAACTGACATAATGTACAGACTTATTAAGGCTCTTTTTCAGTGACAGAGACGTACGGCACATAACAAACACTAGACAAAGAAACCAGGAAAGACAAAGAGAGATTAAAGTAGGCTGGCGGTAAATAAGATTGCCCTTCCCCATTTATTTTGGGGCACGCAGTTCCTAAAATACTCTCTTAAATCTTTTATGAGTTCCAGGGAGGTATCTGTGTCTGGAGTGTTAACGCACTTATTTCTCGATGCAGACGATGGGGAGTCTTTAACCTTACAAATGACCTACTTTCTATTGGCAGGCGGTGAAAAGTAGTGACTTTGAAGGTAGCTGAAGTGAGGCAAAGTAAACGTTAAATAATTTTGTATTCATTATTCATTTGAATTGGTTTATGTTAATGTGTGTTGCATTACTTCTAACATGCATGCTAGACTGCTGTCGTTATTGTATTTTTCTTTCTTGCCATAGTTTGTCTTTTCTTTTAAGAACCATGAAAGGCTAGTCAACATACGTAATATAATAGTAGTATAGTATAATATATAGTATAGCCTCATGGTGATATAACTATGAGTAGAAACACAGGCTCCTTGGACCAGAGCCAGAAATGAAGAATCTTGCAACAAGTTAAACAAGATATTAGGTAAAGGGTTAATAGGAGAGATCAAGACGGTGTATGGATTCTTGTGTATACTATTGATCGTTCCGAATTCGATAAGCAATAGTGGACACTTAGAGGAGGAGGGGGGATATAAGAGGAGGAGAAAGGAGGAGAGAGGAGGAGAAATCTAACAAGAAATTCAATTATACCAAGGTTAATCGCACACCGATTCTGACATGATTCCATCCATTTCTCCTGAAATAACCTTGTGAATATCAAGTATAAGGGGGGTGTTACAAAAAGGTCTGGAGTTCGAACCCCAATATCCAGTGGTGAGTTACTAAGTATATTTAAGTACTGTACTTAAGTACAAATTTGAGGTACTTGGTCTTTACTTGAGTGTTTCTATTTTCTGCTACCTTATACTCAGTGCCGGTTCTAACCTCCATGGGGCCCTAAGCAAAATCCTGTTAAGGGGCCCTCCTATCTGAACTCTGCGGGCCAAAATATAACCATGTTTTACAGTCACCTTTACTAGTCTTGTCTTTGGGGTAAGAAAAATCCTGTCTTGGTTTGAATGGACCTCTGCGCACTAACTCAGTTCGCATAGAGTCTGTTAAGACTGGAGGCCAGTCTGCTGGGTCATTTGGTGGAGCGGTTTTAGGGTCTGGGCTGCTTGTACTGGCTGTTCAAAAGTGACTTATATTAACACTACATGAGTTAAAAGTAATTGTTTCAAATTCAAATACATTTGAAAAGCCTACAACTAATAGTTGCAATAACCACAGCACAGGCTATAACAATATGAAAAATGACAATAATAAGTTTCCATATGAACAAAAACCATAACTGTTCAGATAGCCAATGTTGTTATTTAAATGTTATTAAATGAATTACAATGAATATGTTTAATACTTCATGCTTATAATTTAGACTAGGCCTGCTATGTGTATATCTAGTGTGCAGGCAGCACAGCAAATCAAAATTCAACTAAATATTTAGGCTAGTCAAAGTTAATCCTTTTGCCTTCTTTCCATTTGATAAAGGCGTTCAGTTGTATCTAAGCCAAGCCAACTAACGTTGGACTGAAATACAGTGATGGGCAGTAGCGTCGACGCTACAAGCTGTGAGGATGTCACATGCTGTGAGGATGTCATCGCGCCTATCGCATGATTTAGACTTGACGGTTTCGGCAGACAACCCGTTCTCATCCCAACTCGTAATATAGGCTACCGACGATTTGTCACGCCCCTAGACGTCTGATACTGATGCCAAAGGTACCCTCCCGCATCTGTGTGAAACGATCTGGGTTCTCATAAACCCGATCGCGGTGGTAAGAGACGAGCAGAGTCTACAGCGTCCGCTCGCAGAGCAGAGTCTACAGCGTCCGCAGTCTACTGTGAAACAATTCACTCCAAAAAGGGTTATGGGTTATGGTTAGGGTTATGGCTATGGTTATGGTTAGCGTAATCTATCACCGTGACCGGGTTATTATTGGAGTGAATGGACGCTGTAGACTCTGCTCTGCGAGCGGACGCTGTAGTTGGGATGAGAACGGGCTGCGGTTGAGTATGTGGGGATTTTTTCGGTCGCAATTGGGTTGCACATTTTTAAAAGTGGTGGGGACAAAATTCAAATTATAAATAGTGGTGGGGACCAGGGCCGGATTAGCCAATGCGTTTTCTGGGCACGGGCCCAGGGGCCCGGCCATAGAGGGGGGCCCGGCGTTCAGATCTTATTATTTTTTTTCCGCGGTAATTCCGCTTCATCTTCTTATCATTGTAGGCACTAGCTGTCGCTATAGGCTACCTGTCGCAAGTTTGACTGAAGTGGAGACGGGGGGAGGGGCCTTAATTAACCTGCGGGGCCCTACGCAACTTGCGTAGTGTGCGTATAGGGAGAACCGGCTATGCTTATACTTCTACTCCACTACATCTCAGAGGCAAATATTGTACTTTTTATTCCACTACATTTATCTGACAGCTTTAGTTAGTTACTTTGCAGATTCAGATTAATTATATTAAAAATATAATTAATAAATACATTCTATTAGTATATAAATAAGGCTTTATTGGTCCCCAGGAGGAAATTCACAAGCTACCAGACAGTATGTAAAGTAATATATACAATATATAAATACATTAAAATAAGCTCCACCTTTACCAGCTGCAACAGTAAACTGATGAACACATTAATGCATCAATAAATATAATCCAATAATATAATATATATTATTCTGAAATGGGCCATTCCGCATAATGAGTACTTTTGGCACTTATACATATTATAGGTATATTTTGATTTAGTACTTAAGTAACATTTTCAATGCAGGACTTTTACTTGTAACAGATTATTTATACAGTGTGGTATAACTCATTTTACTTTAGTAAAATATCTTCCACCACTGCCAATATCCACAGTCTACCTGTGAGTCTCCTTGACCAAGATATCTAATCCATACCTGCCCATTAATGACATGCATCTACAAAATGCTGCTTTGAATAAAAGCATTTGCTAAATAGCAAATGCTAAGCATAAAATAAGATCATACTTGACAAGTTAAGTTACTATAGAAGCCTCAGGGCTGCAGGCTGGAGAAACATCTGTTGAACGTCCTCCTATCATCAATACTGTGTTGGTCCTCAAAAGTAAATTAGCACAGCGCTTCCATGTCTCATAGACCAGTGGGAAATAATGTCCTAATTAACCTAATTTCTTTATTAAGCAACTGTTTTGATCATGGACATGCTTGACAAGGGATAGTAGAGAATGCAAAACTAAAAGTTGTACTCACTCTTTACTCTTACAGGGATACATGTTTCAGCCATTAGTGAGTTGTGGATTATTTATTAATATGTGTTAATATTATTGTTTTAATTTCCAAATTAACAATGTCTGAGGCCTATTTTGTTCCAGAAATGATTCTTTACCTGGATTTTGTAATATAATAACTATGTATTCTCATGCAAATGCTGCACTCCCCTCGGGATTATGTGTTTAAACTTGCATGTGCTAGCCTCTTAATGCAAGAAGAACATTCCAATGTTTAAAGACCTTATAGTCCTATAATTTGCCAGGATGAACTTCCTTTTTTTAAGTGGTATACTCCTCGTTAAGAGATCAACTATAAATAATCAACTATAAGTCCATTGCTGCAAATAATGGCAGTTAAAAATAGGTTCGCTCATGGTGACGTTATTCCATTAATAATAGCATAAAGTTAAATACAATTTAAAAAAAAAATATATATATATATATATATATATATATATATATATATATATATATATATATATATATATATATATACTGTTGTTGCATTGCATTGACCCCCCCCTGTAGTTCAACCAATCAGTGGAGGAGAGGGTTGGGAACATCTGTGTGCCGTGACGTGCCAATACGCTGGCAGGGTGGACGTCTATTTGCTGTGCACCCCTCAATTAACCAGATGTGTACTGTAAGATAAGTACAGTGTTTCAGACCAGCCAGTTTGGGAGTCCTCCCGGAAGACTCACCACTCATAAAGTGACCTTACCAGCTTGAATTCGTTATTATTATGATTTTATTAAATTTTTTTTTTGTGTGTTTCCCATCCGTTTAGAGGAAGTATCCCAGGAATTGGATTATATAAATTAATCCTCAGTAGCTGTGTGGGTGATATGAATTTTTGGGGATTTTTAATACATTTAAACATCATCTATTTGACCCAAGGCCAGGCTACTTCAACATGCAGTGATTCATAATGCAAATAAATGAATCCTTACCAAAAACTCAACATTTCTGTTTTACATGAATACTAAACAAGTCATTTGCTTTAGTTTAGTCTGTTATTCGTAAGGAATAAACCACAACAGGTTGTCCCGTTATCTGAAAATAATGTATGACGGTGGTGGTGATGCGGCCGAGGTGAAGCCGAGGTTGCTTACCACCGCCGAAGTACATTATTTTCAGATAAAAATGGCCTTGTGTCACGTCAGTGATGCTCAAATTTATAATGATCCTTTTTCCATTATAAATTCTAAGTACATTTCCAATAACAGGACACCCCGGAGTGGTTTATTCCACTTATACCACAGTTACCAACAATTATTATACAATTACAATTACCAAATATTAGTTACTTTCATCTAATTATTATTGTTTTTTTATCAACTTAATCAGCTGAAATTAAATATTGTTCCACGGCGCTTTGAGCATACTGTTTTTGCGTTGTCAAGGAAACATCTGGTGGATAGTTGTATTAGATGTGTTGGATGTGTAGCGCTGTATCGATTCAGAACTGTTAAAAGGCAGAGGTTCCCCGTTATTAAAAAATAATGCACACACTTGGGACATTATTGACCAATCAGGGTCAAGTATTGAAAAATGCTGTGGTATAAAACTAAAAACCACTAACACAAGGTTTGTCTTGAAAACCACCGCATCCTTCAGAGTTTAACAACGTGGAGCCTGGGTCTATGCTGCTGGCCCATCCCTACCCAGCGCTGGCGCACATCCCCAGCCCCTATGAGGAGGAGCGGCCTGGCTCTGACCTGAGCTCGTACGCCACATTGAAGGCTGTGGGTAAGAAGATGTGCTTCATTTACATCATGGAGTCTAACAGCATAGTTCACTACTGTGGTAGTTGATGGGAAGGCTCTGTACAATACAACTAGTGTTGTCGTAACGTCATTGTATGAAATCATCTGAGTCGATTTGGCTTATTCATGGGACTGCTTTCAAAATGTAAGTTAATGCTGCACCTTTTGATATGTGGTCCATATAAATGACATGATACCAAAACAATGGGGGCAATAATTGCAAAATATGCATATTTTGAAAAATATTTGCATATTTGAAATCTGAATAAATTCATATATATAAAAAAGAATAAACATGTTTTTTTTTTAATGAACAAATTAACTTAAATCTGCACTCTGTAATTTTTCTAATGTAGCTATTTACTCCATTAAAAAATATCTTAACTAGATGTATATCTGTTGGGCTGACTAAGTTTCTCAAGAATAAAATGTGCCCATCCATGAGTCAATCCATCCCCCAA
This sequence comes from Merluccius polli, assembly GCA_030340625.1. Taxonomy (NCBI): domain Eukaryota; kingdom Metazoa; phylum Chordata; class Actinopteri; order Gadiformes; family Merlucciidae; genus Merluccius; species Merluccius polli. Next base: position 69,371 of record JAOPHQ010001471.1, read on the forward strand.
GCTCAGACGACGCCACTAATCTCACAATTAACTATTATGCTTATTTCATCTTTTACTTTTCAAGCGGAGAAGAGCAACGAGACCCTCTACGGCAATCGGCACCTGTTGGAAATGGCCACCAAGGGCAACCTCCCCATGGTGGACCTGGACGAGCCCGAACCCAGCAATCCCTACAGCCCCCTGAAGCGCTCCTCCACCAACGCCGCCGCCTCCACCCAGAACGGACACAAGAGCCGGAGCTCCAAGACCCACAGCTCCAGCTCCTCCCTGGGGGCCCACTATGGCACCACCACCACCACCAGCAGCAACATCAGCAGCCCGTCCGCCGCCCGCCCGGACGTGCTGAAGGGCTGGGATGGCAGGTACTCTGGACACCGGTACGCCCACACCCAAAAGAAACACTCACACAGCGCGGAGAAGGAGTTGCACACCATCCGCTACAACGTGCCCCCGCAACCCTACTTTGTCACCAACAGCAAGACAGAAGTGACCGTCTGAGGGATTTTTTTCTTCGTCCACTTGGCAACCTACAGAGTAATGGGGGTGTTGGGGGGGGTGGGGGTAAAATACGGCGAGGGAAGAACAATGGATGGTCATTTGTGAAAACTGGGAAGGCTTGACTTTGAGACGTTGTTGATATGGATTTCAGCGTGGCTGCCGAAGAATATGGCCGCCACATTGACACTGACGTTTGCTTTCAGAAGGCGAGGATTAAGAAACTGGGACACAGAACCAAAGGTCTACTTGACACAGTGATGCTGTTAGTGTAACTGCTCATTTCCACCGGGGACGTGAGCGTCGCGTTACGGCTGCATCGCGGTCACCGCTGCTGATCGCTGCCACTCTAGTCAATGAAAGCATTTCCACCGGGCGCGCTGCGTATCGTCTCAGCAGCGTCCCAGGAGCGGCGCGCCGCAGCCGCAGCGCTATCTTTACGTAGCGTTCTATTTTTGACGCGAGCCGCTGCTGAACCGCGTCAATTTAAACACAGCAGACCGACCGGGCAGGAAGTGAAATAGTAAAAGCCATAGAGCATCCGGTCAATTTTCAAAATAAAAACACCCTCCCGATCGAACACGGCCACAAATCGTTGTTGTTTTATAACTGACTTTGTCTATAGGCTACAGCACAACACATTAGGACATAACAACAATAAACAACACTTAACACAATTAAACCAGACAAAAAAGTAAACACTTACTATGTAGCCTACCAACTCATGGTAGAAGCACACAAATCTAGGAAAAACGACCAAATCAACAGCAAATCAACTTCTGACAGACAAAGCAACTGCAAGTCAACTTCGGAAAGGCAAAGTAACCTTTTATTTGTTTGTTCTATTTTGACATCCACAAATTATCGCGTGGTCTCCTGACTCTCGCGTGGTCTTGTAGTTCTCACGTGATCCCGCGAATCCAGCTGCCTCGCAGCGCTACGCTGCCGTCGCGTCCGGTGGAAATTGACGCAGGGCAGAGGACGCAGCCGTTCCGCGGCGCAGCCGTAACGCGACGCTCACGTCCCCGGTGGAAATCCGGTGTAACCCAACCAATGATCATTCAACCAAACTTATTGAAAAAACAATTTGGAATTGGGGTGGGATGAATTATCAAGCGCAAGACTTTGTTTTTTCTCCAGTAAAATAGATAGACATATTATAGAGCACAAGTAAAGTGTAATGTTATTGATTTTATCAAGAGATTCTCATATTTACACTATATTGTGTTGTTTATAATAAATAACCATAAACTATTTGTATTGTTATTCAAAATTAATAAAACTTCCAGATTGAGAACACATGGCTGGACATATCTCTTTTGAAACTAGAATACACACGCTAGAGTACCGGTCTTTACCACGGCAAGACAACTACATATTATATATATATATATATATATACACGTTTAAAAATGTGGAGATGGCGATGGAGACAAGGTTTGTGCCATTCACTTCCACCACTAATCTCAATAGACACCCAATGAATCAAATGATTATCCAATGTGCTGTGTAGTAGCTGTATTAGTGATGATAATTAATAGATTCGACAATTTCAAACTCTAAAGAAAATGAAAAATAAAACATTTACACTACTTATAAAAGACTTCAACCACAGAAAAAAAAAAAATCTTTTCTTTTTTTTTCTTTGTAGCTTTTAAGATAAAGTTATTTTGAAAGTTAGCTGCAGAAATATATGTTAAATAGGCCAATGTAACTTAAGATGGACCAAGCCAACACAATGTTGACATGGTGTCTACAGAGACAAACGTGCGTCTGGAGCGTCTTTGTTCTGTAGGAGTAACAGATACACATTTTATCTCTGGAAGCGCCACAAACAAGAATATGGATATTTGTTTTGCACTTGGCAGGGTTTGACAAATTGTACACATTTGACTGTGAACACTATAAATCAATGATATGTATGGTGAACCGTTTGCACGAAGTTTGGAGCAAATTGCTCGACAAAGTAAAAAAACCATAGGGAAATAAAATAAAAACAACTATTGAGATAATTAGCAGCAATCCAGTCTGACAGACTTCCATGTGTTCTTTGGCATACATGTACAGGCTCTTCCAGGGAAAACTCAAAACACATTTGGTGTGCACTTCTAAATCCCTTTGATTTACCATCTCATGAGAAATTGGGCAAATGTATGGAGACGAGGGGAAAAAGGACAACAAAGCATAAAAACACAACAGGGGGTCGGCTCGGCTCTAAATATGGCCTCAAATCTCCGTCACTGTGCAAGCATACACATCAAAACCATACCAATACTCTCTTTACGTTCATATTTTGTTATATTTATTATCTGATTGCAGGTAGCCTATTCCCCTGATGTTAATTAAATACTACAAAGCAATATAGATGAAGTTAATTCAGGGAAATTACTCTTTGCCAACACCCCACACAGTTGCAAAGATAAGCCCTTTTGACGCCTTTTTTTTGGTTCATCCAAATTCAGAGCATTGGCGTTCTACACGGGTAAAAATATAGTTTTGCACGTTTTATTTTTCCACACGTCATTCATATTTTTCTCGGCCAAACCGATCCACGCATGTGATGTTCACGTTGGAGGTGACTCTCCAACGCTTCCAAGATTTAAATTCATAGACTGAATATGCTAAGAGGCTTGTGTTGAACGTTGTATTTTGGACATTAGTCTATGACTTTGCTTGACTTAGTCCGGCCCTATTGAAGATCAAATAAAATACAAAAGGCTATTCCGATACTTTATTCGGACACATGTTGGAAAATCAAATGAATATTAGCTTACATCAGTATTCTAGTCAATGTGAATATTTATCTTTTTACATCTTTTTTTGAGTCCACCGCCTGCATTCAATTCAGAGATTCAACCTCGCTGCTAGGCTATACAGAATAAAACAAGCAATACTGTGAAGCATGCGGACGCTACTACAGCTCCTGAATACAGGAACTTGTTCCCGCTTACTGCAGTGCATGCATTAAGTAGAGAATTCAGCATGACATCATTAATAATGCTATTTGTATTAAATGACATCATGAGAAAATACAAATAATCATACGACTAGTGTTTTCCTCTACTGTAACTATGCATAGCCGCCTGTATATCCTGTTCACTGTAATAATGTCCATCTACTCATGGTGACTATTCTGGTATGAACATGCATGGTATAACATGCATGTCCTCACAGCACAGTGGATTGATCTGTGGACGACTAGAATAATTGTGGTCTGGTTGCTCTGAATACCGCTGTCTCTGTGCAGCACTATTCAGCAGCCCTGGCTTATCTCCCTAAGACCTGCATAAGTCAAGGAGGGCGTCGATTAGGCAGGCGCTCCAGCCAGCCCAGTGCTAATCGCCAGTGGACTCCAGAGGGGCCTCCGAGGGTCTGTGGCGTCTTGACAAGGTGTGTTTGCTATTCATGGACAGAGGGGTAAGGGGGTTGAAGACATCCTCAAGGGAGAAAGGAGGCATGCAAAACCTAAGCTGAACAAGGCAAGGTGAACTTGTTTGTGCCTTTTGTTGAGTACATGGAAAACAATGTGTTGCTTGCGATGTTTGAGTGTGTTGCTCGTTTGCTTTGCTCACAGATTCTATGGCTGTCTATGTCTACTGATCACACGTACGCGTACTCACACACACACACGTGCACACACACACGCGCACACACACACACATTTTATTTCATCCAATTATCCATGAAGCAGCCACACATACAGCAGAGCCCTTGGACTGCAGTAGAAAAGTGATGGGCAAAAATATGTTTTTATGGTAAACTGATTTGAATGAAGTTCTCCGTATAACCAATTCTGTTCTCAACTCAATGTCACAAGTTTGTACCAAAGTACTTTTGTTTGACCCTGTAGATTTTGTGGCCGTTGCAATTTACAATTTGTCCACACATCACCATGTGGACAAACGTGTTAAAATCTTGCAAGCTTGTGAGAATATCGCTGGATATTTTCTGCCATTTGTTTCCTTCAAACGGTTGCACTGCATTTGACCTTAAAGCTTGTTTACAAAAACCTTATTTAGACACGTTTCTGTTCTTCTCTTTTTTTTACCAATCCTATAAAAGCATTGCTTTCACTTTTTTAAAAATCTCAAGAGACGAACGATTTAATTAGCAAACGATATTTTCCTCTCACTGTAGTCGCTCCCTCTGGAAATTAAAATCAGCAACACAATAACCTAGTTCAGTCACACAGAAGGACATGTCTGCGACCTGAGCTGTTGAAAACTCCAACACTTTATACTCCAGAGAAGTAAAAGCGTCATCATATTTTTTTAACATAACTTTGACATAACTACGTCTTTCTAAGCACACGCTAGTGTAGTGTAGTGTAGTGCAGTGTGGAGTCGCTAGCTAGTGTAGTGTAGTGTAGTGTGGAGTCGCTAGCTAGTGTAGTGTAGTGTGGAGTCGCTAGCTAGTGTAGTGTAGTGTGGAGTCGCTAGCTAGTGTAGTGTAGTGTAGTGTAGTGTGGAGTCGCTAGCTAGTGTAGTGTAGTGTAGAGTCGCTAGCTACTGTAGTGTAGTGTAGTGTAGAGTCGCTAGCTAGTGTAGTGTAGTGTAGTGTGGAGTCGCTAGCTAGTGTAGTGTAGTGTAGAGTCGCTAGCTACTGTAGTGTAGTGTAGTGTAGAGTCGCTAGCTAGTGTAGTGTAGTGTAGAGTCGCTAGCTAGTGTAGTGTAGTGTAGAGTCGCTAGCTAGTGTAGTGTAGAGTCGCTAGCTAGTGTAGTGTAGTGTAGTGTAGTGTGGAGTTGCTAGTGTAGTGTAGTGTAATGTAGTGTAGTGTAGTGTAGCGAAGAGTCGCTAGCTAGTGTACTCACAAACTAGTGTCGGCCATATCAACCATATCATACCCCATCAAATTCTTATCTTGTCAAATATGTAATGGTCATAATTTAAGAAAAATATGAAATCAACCATTAACTGTTTATTTTTAACAAGTTTGATACTCTGCAAAACTCCCTCCCTCCCACCCTCCATCTGTTCCACCCTCCCTCCATTGTGAAAAGCAGTTATTTGTTTTATAGCTGCTTTTCCACCAACATTATAAGTGTATCCAGGTAGGATAGTGACATATTCGCTGTCCAACTTAAGCATCTGTCTTGTGAGAAACTGTAATATAGCAGTTATGTAGGCAAAATGTATTAAAACACATTATTTGGGAAAGGCAGCAACAATCACTACAAGTCAAGCTAATGTATCACCATAGAAGACACCAGCATGGCCTAAATACACATGTGATCTTGTCCAGATTCAGTTATGTGGTTATTTTTAAGACACTGAATTATATGGGCCAGATGATTATGTCACCACAAAAGCAAAGTTAGAATTTGTACAACTAGGAAAAGTACATTTCTGAAGAAATTGTGGTGTGCACTGTGCAGCTTGCTGAAGAGAGTGTTTTTAGTACCTGGTATATTGGAAATGTACAGTAGAGTGGCGTACATTATTGCTGTAGTTTTATGGTGGCTGCTAGGGTGGTATGTTGCTTCTTGGGTGTTTTGGACGAGCGCTACGGTGTTCTGCACAGTTGTTCTGGATGGTTGCTACTGTTCTTGTTGGTTTGCTATGGTGTTCTGGGTGGTTGCTAGGGTGTAATGGGTGGTTGCTAGGATGATATGAGTGGTTGCTAGGGTGTTCTGGGTGGTTGCTATGGTATTCTAGGTGGTTGCTAGGGTAATCTGGATGGTTGCTAGGGTGTTATATGTTGTTGCTAGGGTGTTCTAGATTGTTTATATGGTGTTCTAGGTAGTTGCTGCCACTGGAGTGTTACACCTCCACAAACATTCAAAAGAATGTATCTCTCGAATACAACATTATTAACACAAAACATATCCGCACTTGTGTGCGTTCTCATCAGTAATAGTCAACAGTAGTTCACAGCAGGTCTAAACATTCACACATGAGCTGCTCTCAAATAAATCAATGAGGACGTGTTCACACCGAGCGGTTTATTTTCTGCCAGCGCTCGTTTTACATTATATTCATATGTAGCACAGCTACACTACGCTAGGTGTGAACACGCCCTAACAAAGTAATACAAAAAGCACACTTTGTGTTCTCAAAAAAACACCGCAAAAACATAACACACACACACACAGACATTGCGTGCCCAACGAGATGAAAATAGTGAAATATAACACACACGTACTCATTGCGCATGATCAACAACGCTATTTAACCATCTGAACACAACTATTGGGCTTAGCAGCAGAGTAAAGGACACAACGATTTCGCTGCTTACCTGTGTGCGCTGCGCAGCTCTCCGTTTAACGGGCGAGGCGGCGTGGCGTGGCCTTGAACGCATTCATTATTTCATCAGTCCAGTTTCAACGCAAGCTCTTTTAAAAAAAATGATTAAACATCGCTATTAGCAGCAGTTAGCGCTCGCGCAATGCTTGCTGGGCGCGGGGTCACAGTCAGGTCAGTAGGTTGCCAGGTGCAGGTGTCGCAACGCATCGTCTGACGGCAATATTCTCACCCAAAACATTGCCACTGGTTGCTGCTATGGGGTTCTGTGTGGTTTCTAGGTTGTTGGTGGTTTGTGTGGTTGCTGTGGTGTTTTTAATGGTTGCTAGGGTGTTCTGGGTTGTTGATATAGTGTTCTAGGTGGTTGCTATGGTGTTTTGGATGGTTCCTAGGGTTTTCTAGGTGGTTGCTAGGGCGATCTGGGTGGTTGCTAGGTTGTTTTAGATGGTTTATATGGTGTTCTAGGTGGTTGCTAGGGTGATCTGGGTGTTTACTAGGGTGTTCTGGGTGTTTTCTATGATGTTATATGTAGGTTTCCGTGTTCTATGTGGTTGCTAGGGTGTAGTGGGTGGATACTAGGCTGTTCTAGGTTGCTAGGGTGTTCTGGGTGGTTTCTAGGTTGTTCTAGGTGGTTTCCATGGTGTTCTAGGTGGTTGAGGTGATTTTTCACCTCAATGTGTGTGTAAGTGGTAAACATTTAAATGTATCTCTTGTAAAAAGTATAAACACCATTGCTTAGAAAATTGAGATGAGCAATCACTGCAAGTAGCTCAAAATGTTAATGTATATTATGTCTATGGGGTCTAAATATTGTGGGAGCAGTGATAATTTATAGATTTTGATAGGTTATATTTTGTACACAATTCTAGAACATAGAGAAAACCCCCATGTGTGTGTATGTGGAGTTAAGTGTTTAAAAGTTTAAATACTTAAAAATGATTGAGTCATTCCTTAAACGATTGGATAGTAAGGTAGTGTACATAAAGTTTGCATTATTGTCCTAGCATAAAGTATGAAGGAGGAGTTGAGTAGGGAAGTTTGGGAATAATAATATTAATCATAATAATCATAACAATCATACTAATCATAATAATCATAATGATAATGTGCTGCACACCTAACAATCTAAATGGGGAAAGTTAAAAACTGTAAACCAAACAGGCTGTGCTTTAGTCTACTCGGATGCAGGACCCAAACTGCCAGTAAATGATCAAACAGTCCATATTTATATCTCCTGACTCAAGACTGTCATTATTGTAGTTTTATTGTCGCTTTCTGCTTTCTGGTTTATTTCGGTCCTTGTATCGCTCAAGAAGGATCTGCGGTTCAGCTAAGATCTCTTTGTTTGTTTCTTTCCCTGACTCTGCTAGTGAAGGGATGATACTATCGCCTTTCAGTTGGAGATCAGACAAATGGAGAGAGAGAGCTCCGCTGGGACTTCCAGCTTAAAGGCTCATCTCTCACACCCTCAGTCTCCTTCCACTGTGTGTGTGTGTGTGTGTAAGAGAGAGGGCAAGAGAGATACAAAGAGCGAAGTAGATTGGCTTTGTGTGTGTGTGTGTGTGCGCTTGTGCATGTATGTGTGTGTACTGCATGTATGTATTTTTGTACGAGAGTGGAAAGGTGTTTATCGTCAATGTCACGTTGACTTAGCCACCAGAGATCAAACACGTCATGTGGTAATTCCAATTTGAAAATGAAACATCAGCCAATGAATCAGAAGTTAGTGGGCAGTAATAAAGTGCTCTCTGCAGTTTCCAAACTGGGCTGTGAAATTACACAAGGGGACTTATGGATTTAAATATAACCATGTCACTAATTAAATATACTTGGTGCTGTGGTTCTGATTGGTTGTATTGGAGTTAATTGGCTCGTTAGGGGTGTTAGATGACAGACACTGGGAAAATAAAAATGTGGAATACATATTTCTCTTGATACAGCATAATGGAGTTGTTATTGTGTTATTTACATCACATATTGCTTGAGACAGCAATGAACGACAAAACACTGTTACAAAAGATTGACATGCCAGGAGACCCTCAAATATTTTTCATAATAATAATAATAATAATAATAATTTAATAATAAAACATTGGATCAAATACATCTCTGAAAGTCATTGTGTGTAATAAATTAACAGGGATATTGATATCATGTATTTTATGAATAACGGGTTTCTTCATGAGGGAACACTTGACCTTCCTTATAAGTCAAAAAACCTTTTAAAGTGTTAAACTCAGCCACCTTAATAATTATCTTATGAATACCATTGGTTAACTGGCAAACGAGATTCAAGGACCCGACAGTGAACATAGAAATTACTAATTATGTTGCAAAGTGAAAGAAAATCCCTTTCAGGGACCCACTGTGATGTCTAAGAACACAATGTGCTCACGCTCGTTCTGTGGAGCACGCTCAACAGTGGTGCCGCTCACTGCCTTTGTCCAAGTTTAATAAAAATAGAGTATATTGTGGTTCAGTCAACATTGTCATTTTTAGTAGGCTTTGTGTGCTTGTGTTTGTGTGTGACTGCATATGCATATTTATTTATGTGTGGGAGAGAGGGCAATTGTCGGGCAGACTGGAGCTGATCAAATTTGGATTGGACACAAAATCTGTTTGAGTGTGTGTGTGTGTGTGTGTGTCCCCTAGCTATTTATTGCGGTCACCCGTAAAAGATGCTCACATTTCCAAAAGCAAAAACACAAACAGTTATCAACATCCAGCTTGAATACGTGTGATGTCCAAACTGTGGCTCTGTTAAAATGTCTATTTGATCCTATTCTAACAGGATCGACAACAACAACAAACACAAACATTGTGACCGTTGAACTTCAAGTTTCTTTCTTTGTCATATCAAGTTTGCAAATAAATGGATATACATTCATATTAAATACAATTTATAAATAATAAAATACACACATTGATATGAATTGTTATTGACTAATGTAGGTCACAGTTAAGCCAAGGCAGTTGTACAGTTGTATTCCAAGCAACCAATGCACAACATCATCATGACACAATGCAGAGCATTTAGGCATGAAAACATTATTATGCTTCATAATATTCCATTAGACGGCCTTTGCACAGCTCAGACAGCCCAATATGACATTCATTTCATGAACTATTATCTATTGAATCTTCGCCAGACACCGTTGACATCTCTGAGCGAGTCCTTGGGGACGGTACAGACCAAGTGTCCCACCTTGTCAGCGATGCAGAACACTCACAAGTCTCAGGAAAGGAGAACAGTCCAGACCATCTCGCCTCGGTCCCAGTGGTACCGTGGGCCCTTTTATTATTGACCCAGACTGTTATCTTACTTTCTTCCTATTCCTTTCTGTGTCTCCACTCTTGTAAATGTGGAGCAGGAGCCCGGTGGGGGGGGGCGAAAGATCACCGCAACAACCGCCGTTGCACAGGTTTAACACGCACCACCAGGTGATTTGGATGAAATTAATTGAAATCATATTTCTGTTCTTTTTTTGTTAATTGTATTTTAGTACTAGTAATGGGGAATATGTATATGCCGTTTTTTTCATGTTTTTATTTAGCTAGATACAAAAAACGGTTGCAGTCCGTAGGAAGGCCTTTACGTTTAGCAAACACAAAAAAAAGAGGCTTGAGTGTTATTATCATGTTTGAAAATCAAATGGGAGCAAGTGGCCTTGCCAGGCTGAAAGCACCTAGGGCTGCTGGCCTAGATAGCGATGTCCTTCTCCCTCAGAAGGAGAGCTGTTAATGTGGTGGAAATGGATAGGGGGTAGAATCGACCTGGAAAAAGTTGAAAATTGACCAAGCACGGTTCGGGACTGGAAATGCTCCCTGGGTGCTTGGAAAATGTTCCCCGGTGGGGGGGGGGGGGGGGGGGGTCTGAAATGAAAACGACTCCATTGCAATTACATTTGTTGAGAGATTTATATTGCATCTTTGAACGGTAATGTGTAGGTTTACTAATGGAGACATATGCATAAGCAACCTTATTATAATTATTATAGCTTCTTAGAATTCAAAAATACTTTGAATAAGTCGAATACATTGAATAAGTTAAAATTTAACAATAAGCTCATACACATTTGCAGCCTGTATTTTGGCTTTTTGAAGAGTCAATAGAGTTTTTGATGGCTTCTATTGAGGAGACTAATTTGAACACAGCATGAACAGAACATTTGGATGAAATAATTGTAAAACAAATGTGTTTTAGTCCATTATTTAGCCCTTCATTTTAGTCCATAATCACATAATCAACATTCTGTGTCACTCGCACCCTTTTTTCCCTTTAATACCAAGCCAGGCTGTCACGATGGCCCTCGCCCAAATTACAGTATAATGACACTCACATAGTATTTCAATGTCATACAGGGTTTTTCCTGTAATTTGTGTGCCTGAATGACACATTTCTTTTGGGGTGCTTTTATGAATTCACAATAAAAGGGCTTCAGACAAAAGAGGATTACTTACATGACCTGAGCTATTCCAACGGCATGAATGCATTGTTCAACTTTTTAGGAGAGTGCTAGGCAGCCCTCAACTATTGTTCTTCTTAGGCTTTATTAGGTGAGTGATGCTAGGCAGCTTCTATTTCGCCCCATAGGGGGCGCTATCATTAGCGGGTCAAAGTTAAACGCTCAGCCCCGCCTCCCAGATGGATAAACATTTCTGAAACTTGGCATATAGGCCTTATTTGACATGCTGAACATTTTTGCCTCAGTTAAAGTTTTGGGAAAAGCTAAAATAACCACCGGTCCAAATTACACCAAATTTGGTACAGATGCTCAATGGACATGTCTGATTATGGAACTGTAGTGTATTTTCTGTTATACATTTACAGGTTGTTCTCCTTATTTATTTTATTCATCATATTCACTCATCCTTTACATAAAGAATGTTCTGTTTTAGGAGAAGAACACAGAGGTGTTCTTCCACAACATATGGAGACATACAGATAACCCTAAAGGCCAATCGTGTACCATGAAGCTCTTTCCTGTGGCCTTGGAAAGGCTTGCATACGTGATTGTGACAGTTTGTCTTTGATCGTAAATCCAAAACGTTATCTGCTATATGGGAGTACAGCTTCGGTCTTCAGAAACAAGCCAATTATGGCATAGCTGACTTGGTAAGAAGTGTCTGTGTATTAGAGAAATCAGTTCAGTTCAGACTCGGACCCGATTGGGCCGGTTCGGTTTGAGAGGTTTCGGACAATTCAATGCATTGAATGACTTCCCGCTTGTGTTCTCTGTTAAATAAAAAGTTATTTACTCAGAGTCTTGCGAGAGCGGACCGCCATCATTTCATCATCCACACACCAGCATTCTGGCAGCCGAGAAGAATATACCACAGAACCTTAAAAAAATGAAAAATGTCTGAAATTAATGCGTAAATCAGAATGTTGCAATATTCAATCAATCACAAGTCCATTTGGGAATGACCCAGGGCCTTGAAAGGTAGGCACATGGCCATCCCCCTTAAGAAGTGTGCCAAGTTAGATGTCAATAGCTCAAAAAATGACATCACAGTGTCAGTTTGAATAAGGTTAAGCTAAGTACTATTGCATTAAAATCACACATAAACGGAACCTACTCTTAATCCGTGACTCGGATTTACTCCAAATCGCTTGGGAACATTTATCTCAATTCCCAATCCCAAGTGATCCTGGGAAAATTACATTGTTTCATCCAATAATGTTTGTCATTAATGTAATGTCATTAAGGGCATAACAGATTAGGTATCTTACTCAAAGTAACCAACAGGTAGACTGCAAACATTGGGGTTCGAAGCCAGTACCTTCTGGTGGGAGTCAACCCTAACCACTAGACTATCCTCCCCCCAATCTTTCAATCTTTTAGGGGATTATTAGTGATTATTATGAAAAAACGTCCTCTAGGAACGGATCAGGATCTGCCCACTATGCCTCTCAGACACACACATACACACACATGAACACACATGGGCTCACACGCGCTCACACACACGCACGCACACACGCCTGCACACAGCAGAACAGGCAGAGAAGGAACTTAATTGGATCACCAGCTGTGTTGATTTTCTCCGGTCACAACGATCACAATCAATAACCAAGAGCCCCTGGCTGGGGTTCTGGTGCTTTCCGGGCGTCAAGACCAATCCAACACCGGCCTGTCTTTTCCCTCTCAAAGCCCTCTGTGAGATGAGAGCGGGAATGAGAATGGATATTAATAGCCCCTGTCAGGGATATAGAATAGGCTGGGCTGGGTTCTGTAGCTGAACTGATCTAAATACTGAGTACTCATAAAAAAAAAACATAGTACTCATAAAAAAACTCAATACAAGGGGGAATGGTTAAAGAAAAATGTTTCATTTCTATTTCACATCAAATACCAACACAAAACCAATCCATTATGGATTATTGCTTATTGTTATGAACAAATTACATTATTGACCAAGGTAGGGCACGGCAGACCCTTTATCAATTATTATGCCCCTGCTTTATATTCTATAGCCTTCAGAAGCCTTCATTTAACGGACTATAATCTATTTAACTGAATCTATTCCATCTATCTTTTTCAGCACTCTATCTATTTAAGTTTGGTTTAAGTTAAGTCTAACATTATCTCAGACCGAGGGCCGTATGCAAAATCCCTCTGAAACGTGGCATTAAGGATGCCACTTCAAAAGAGCCGTGGACGTTGTTGAGGCTGCAACTGAACAGCCCACCAGGGAGCGAAAGAAGTGTTGGATGGGAACGCCTTGTGGAAAAAAAAACGGCGAGGCAAAGGATTCCAGTTCAGCCTACGCAAGACAACGGCAGTCGAAGAAGCGAAATCATTCTCACTTTATATTTCTGCTGGGACAAAGAAAACAATTTAGTTCAATTAAAACCCTTCTCTTAACAGAGAGAAAAGGAGTGGTATGTCTCCCCCATCTGCCTCCTCTTTCAGGGAGATCGCTTTTGTGCCCATGGCCCTTGTTGAGGAGCTAGGGTGTTTAAAAAGGAAAAAAAGTCCCTGCTTCGAAAGTGGTTCTTTATACACACACACACACGGCAAGTAACATGGATATACTGTCTGTGCAGAAATGATGACCCCGGCGAGGTCATATCTGATTAAATCTGATTTTATTTCATTTTTTTAATGAAATGAGTTTGGGTTAGATTTATTGGTTTAAAGATGTGGCTTCTCTGGTCTCATATATCCCTTCAGCATAGAACTAAACATGCATGAAACAGATCTATCGACGAAGACCGGAGCGTTTTGTATTTTTTCAACTTATTGTATTGTACTCTCTTACGTATTCCAAGTAAGACTGTGGCAGTAAATATACATTTATTGGAGATGGTGAAATGTTACACACCGTTACATGCTGCCAGCCATCAGTGGCTCTCCTCCCCGAGTGTGTGTGTTGATGGCTGGTTTATCCTGGGTGCCATGATTGCTCTCATGCACCACAGGTGTGCAGCCCCACCCAGCCAGAGTCCAATCAGTGTGACTCAGGCCAGGTGAGGCTGTAAACCAGCCATCAGCAACACACACACTCCACACACACACCCTCCACAAAGACAAATTTGCATTCTGATTGGATGCATTCACATAAGAACATAGCACTAGCAGAGCGCTAAATATTTTGCGAATATATTATTTTCTATAGAAAGTTTAGACAGAGGGGGCAAAAAATACAACTGAGGGGGCTAAGCCCTCTTAAGACCGCTCTTGGCGCCGGGCCTGGTGCCACCATGGCTAGCACAGCGGTGTGGGAAGCCGGAATATACATTATGCTATACATTATACCAAACATTAATACAGTGCAATGTTTTTTTTGTAAACTGTGATGCCGGTCGAAATCGGATGAAATACCAGTGGTCAGCAATGAGACCTACAGTATATGCCATTGTTGTAACCCCATGAGTCTGTCATAAACCTGACTGCTATTTTCTAACAGCTTGGTACACATTGCTTGTGGGGTTTATTTAGCAGTTGTTTTTGTGGCGCTGTGGCGATTCTTTAAGAGGTTACTTGTCAAGGAGCTTCAGGGACGCCATGTTCAGAGTGGATTACACACCCTACCCCCCGGCCTCAGATACTCCCTAGAGAGTAAAGCGCTGCAGCATCGACAACTCCATGATGTTTGGGTGGGGTTACGGTGAAAGGCTGTCGGTGATTACGGTTTCTTTACCTTCTCTTCACGGGACGACGGATATAAAACTTGTTTGTGTTCTCATCAAGGGGGTTATCTGATCCACAATAGTGATGAGTGGACATGCAACCGTATAGTAGCCTGATCAGATCTGTATTTATTCAAGCTTGTGATGCCTGTTCCTTAGAATAGACCAGCAGTGCTCCCTATTGGGGAGACAAGAACCTGCCTTATACCATCCAGTATGTGCCACTGATTCAACAGTATGGGTGATGGGTTAGGTACATATATTAGTATAGGTAAAGACGTACTCTTGTCAGATGAAGAGGCCTCATTAGGTCTGACTGTGGGAACACAGCTGTATAATCATGCTCTGGAGAAAGTGTAAGCTAATGTCTGTGTTAGTATTATTTTTAATGTTCACAATAAATACATATAGAGAATTCAAAATGAATGGAAACATTCATGTTTTATGACGTTTTACGGTTTTATTTGTGGATTAAATAAATGCACACGGGTTGTTATGTGGATTTAGCAACCCCTAATAGTATGTCCAGTTCATCGATTTTATAATACCAAGAAATTGAGAAAGAAGTTAGCCATTCAAACTCACTGCAATTAAAACATGATTTGGAAATCAACCGCTTGAAATGTCCTACACTGATAAGTAGGATAAATAAAGTTTTTACTAATCTCACTTTTAAACACATAACAGATGTAATGTGTATATGAACGTTTGTATAGTTGAATACAAAATATAATAGCTAGAATAGAAAAAACGCTGAATAAAACTTGATTCCCTTAAGTAAATAAATAGTTCAGGTTGACATTATAATGTTTGTATTGGTGAGTGTGTAGTTTCCTCTGCCAAAGATGCATTCAGCTAGTGAACCATTAACAAATGAGAGGAAAAATATGTAATTTCAGTGGCATGTCAAGTGTACCGGGTTCATCTTATCTTTTCCATTGTGTATCAGTCAAATAATACAGTAAATGAACCCAGTGACAGGACATGAGCTTTAGTAAACAGCAAAGGCCATTTAAAACACAGTGTTATTAGGCTTCCCACTACACACAATGTATGTAAATGACTAGACTAAAATAGTTCAAATAGTATTACAAATATTTGTTGTTAATGAACACAAATGAGACTAAGCTTGGCTGGCACATATTTTGAGGTGTATAGCTGCACATTTTTTTGCAAGGTCATCAGTTGTGTTTATCTTGGGCAGTACCTTATCTGTATTACAAAACAACTGTGTAAAAGGTACATTGCATTTTATCTACATACTATTTACCTAATGGCTTTCTAGGCTTTTACAGTGTGATCTTAGCTGGATTTTATTATTATCTTAAATGCAGCTTTAATGCAGCAATCCAAATAACTTTTCCATGCAGATATTCTCGGTTAAAACAGGCGATTCATATTGTGATTTAAAATTATATAATCAATGAATTATGAAACCTATTTTTATCTAACTGTAATGTAAAATAATAATTATGTTTGGGAGTTTAATTCACTGACAAAAATCGACCATAGTTTTATGGACAGTAATGGGTTAATCCCATATTCAGTGGGTCTGGCCAAAAAAAAAAAGTTCTGGCTGGCTGGCTTTCCTTTCTGCATACAAACAATTGCCCAAAGGTCGGCTGTTCAGTATTTTACTGCTCGTCGACCTTAATTCATGAACACTGAATTTTAAGGTAGGACAGAATGACTCGATATATATATACATATTTAAATAATGTTATTCCTTTACAAGGCTTAACAATTTTTTAACTCTATCCACAGCTGGTATGCAATCTACTGTGCTCTTGGTGGTGTGGGTGCTGGGCACATCTCTGGTGTTGCCAGAGCCTGATGTGGGAGCGGAGAAGCTGACCGAAGAGCCCCTTCCATGCTCCAAGGGCTGCACCTGTCTGCATGATGAATACAGTCTGGAGCTCAACATCTACTGCAGTTCCAGGAACCTCACCATGGTCCCGGCCAACATGCCCGTGTCGGCGTACTCCCTCTGGCTCGACGGCAACCTGTTCGCCTCGCTCCCGGCCGCCTCCTTCAAGGACCTCGTTAGCCTGGAGTTTCTGAATCTCCAGAGCGGCCAGCTGGTCACGCTCGACCCGCAGGTCTTCCGGGGGCTGAGGTCGCTCGCTCACATCCACCTGGAGCGCAACCGTCTCAGGGCGCTGCCCGGCGCCATCTTCCAGAACACCCCCAACCTGGCCTCGCTCAGTCTCCACAACAACCAGCTGTCGCGCGTCGAGGAGCGGCTGTTCGCCGGCCTGTCCCACATGTGGCTCCTGAACCTGGGCTGGAACTCCATCACGGTGCTGCCGGAGCTGGTCTTCCAGGACCTGCATGGGCTGAGGGAACTGGTTCTGACGGGGAACAGGCTGGCCTACCTACAGCCACAGCTCTTCCAAAGCCTCACCGAGCTCAAAGAGCTGGACCTCACCGGGAATTTCCTCAAGGTCATCAAGGCGAACGTGTTCACCAAGCTCTCCAAACTGCAAAAGCTCTACCTGGCCCAGAACCAGATTGTCACGGTGGTGCCGAGAGCCTTCATGGGAATGAAGTCCCTCCGGTGGCTGGACCTCACCAACAACAGACTCACGGCGATCCACGACGACACGTTCCCGGGGCTCTACAGTCTCCATGTCCTGCGTCTCTCCAACAACTCCCTGGCCGGGATCAGGCCCAGGACCTTCCGCGACCTGCAGTACCTGGAGGAGCTGCGCCTCAGCCACAACCGAATCCGCGTCCTGGGGGACAGGATCTTCGAGGGCCTCAGCCACCTGGAGGTCCTGGAGCTCGAGCACAACCAGGTGCAGGAGGGGCAAGTCAACGCGTTCACCGGCCTCACCCACATCGCCGTCATCAACCTGTCCGGGAGCTGTTTCCAAACCCTGCCCGACCAAATGTTCAAAGGCCTGACGAAGCTTCACAGCCTCCACTTGGACAGGGGCTGTCTGTCGCGGGTCACGACCCAGGCCTTCACCGGGCTCACTGGGCTGCGGCGTCTGTTTCTGCAGCACAACAACATCTCCGTGGTGGAACGCCAGAGCTTTGTGGACCTCGTGGGGCTGCTGGGGCTGGACATGAGTTTCAATAAGCTGGAGACGATCATGGGCCACACGTTCTACGGCCTCAAGAACCTGGAGTACCTGCTGCTGTCCAATAACCTTTTCAGGAGTTTTTTGCAAGAGGGCACCAAACAGCTCCTGCCCAAGGTGCGGTACCTGGACCTGAGAGACAACGCCCTGACCACCATGACTCCCGATTTCC
>JAOPHQ010001471.1:92500-125000 GCA_030340625.1 Merluccius polli
CACATGTGTGACTTTGGACTCTGGTAAAAATTATAGTTAGTTCAATCGACTATGGAAACAATCGTTAGTCAATAGTCATTTCAATTGAACAGAGGCGAATGCACCGCTTGTCGTGGCAATTTCTTCAAGAGATATTGCGTCTAAGTGGACAAGACAGATGAACACATGGGCCAGGACTCAGGAGGTGACCCTTGAGGTAATTACTTTATGACCCCCCCCCCCACACACACACACACCGACGGAGAGCAGACGCAGCAGCAGTGCCTTCCTGGCCTGGCACACATCAGACCCCATGACCAACATCTGACTTCCTGACCAACATCTGACTTCTTGACCAACATCTGACTTCTTGACCAACATCTGACTTCCTGACCAACATCTGGCATGGAAAGGAGGAATGCTAAAAGGGATTTTTTTTTTTCCACCACACGCTCTCATATCTGTCATCCTCCTCCTCCCCCTCCTCCCCCATCCCTTCTCCAGCCGACGTGGTGTTGCTGGTGTCCCCGGCCGTGGCTCCGCGCTGCTGGGGCCTGGTGCTCTCCGAGTGTCTCCAGAGGGGCTTCGCTCTGAGCGGGTTACAGCGCCTGCAGCTGCACTCCAAGGCAGCCAGAGCCTTCGGACTCACCGGCAGTCAGGTAAGAAACCGACGTGGGTCGGGGTGGGGGGGTTAGTGTGTCAGGGGGGTAGTGTGTTCGACTCCCAGCCTGAAAGTGGGGGGGGGGGTGTCCTTGATCCTCAATGTACACAAGACGCCTAACTCCACCTACATGCTCTGAATTCACCGTCAGCATAAAAGCATCTCCCAAATGACTGAATAGTAAGTGCAGTTCTCTTATTCTCTCCCCACAGGCGCTTTTATTTTGTAAATCTCCCAACGCAACCCCGGGTGGGAAGAAGACGACGCTTTCTTCTCACTGTTTGGCGTTGCTGCTGAAGACGGAGAGTGCGACGCGCCACTGGACCGGTCTACCGGCGGGTACGAAAATCAAATCATTCTCAGAAAACACCTCCGACATTGACTTTGTGACGGAAATCGGTGTAACAGATCATGAAGCCCTGATGTCCGGCGACTGGAAACGGACGCGTTAATGTGTGAAATGACATCATCACATCGTCTGGTTTGTGTTTGCTTTCCAGCCCTGATGGGAGAGTTCGAAGCTCAAGGACTGAATGGCGTTGGCGTCAACGCGGCGGAGCCCAGCAGCTGTTTCCACGTCTCTCTCTACACAGACAACCTGCGTAACAACTTAGTTAAGCACTTTGATTTTTTTGATAGTCGTCGATTGTGATTGTGTTTTTTTTTGGTTTCCGCATATTCACGTGCCGCCGCCGCCGCGTTCTTCCCCCTTCAGGTCGGTGCGCGGCGCGAGGAGACGCCGACGCCGTCCTGTCCGGCGTGAGGCGTCCCTCCTCCGACCCCCAGGATGAGGATGAGGAGGGGCAGGTGGTGATCCTCAGCCTGTGCGGACGCGACCTGCGCCAAGGACTGGCGCTCCTGCACCGGCTCCTGGGAGGAGCTCCAGGCGGTGGGTTGGACGGCATGGGGGGGAGCGGCGGAGGCGGAGGCGCTCAAAGGAGAACCGCCAAACTAGAACACCTCCACGCTATTCTGATCGTTCCAGATAACTCCTATAGTCTCCTATAGTCTAAATCAAATATAAAAATATGGATGAATAAATGTAAAAAAATATCACTTTATTAGATATAGATTATTATTATTTTATGTTTACACCTGCTGCTGCCGTGCGTTGTGCAATAATCTTGTCTATGTAGTCTATTCCATATTTTATACATATTTTATACATATTCTTATATTTTAATATTTTATCTCAGTAAGTCTGTTAAAACTGTCTGATATAAGATATTGAATTCATTCATATTTTTGGTTGAATATGTTTCTAACCTACTGAGCAACAAATGACATGCTGATTGTCACTGTGAGCAGATGATGGAGGCGGTGGTGAAGGCGGTGCCGACGAAGGAGAAAAAGGCGGTGGTGGCGGCGGCGGCGGCGGTTTCGAGCTGCTGGACCTGACGTGGCTGCCTGCGCTGACCGGGCGCCAGGCGCGGGAGCTCAGCCCCTACGAGGTGGGGGAGGAGCTGTGGCCCCGCAGCCTGGGGAGCCTGACCGCCGCCCCCGCCCTGGTGTGCGCCCTGCGGAGGGCGGAGGCCTTCGCGGCGCTGCGGCGGTTCCTCCCGCGCGGCCGCCACCGGGACGCCGGGCGGCTCGACGCGCTGATGTCGCCCACCCCGGAGCTGGCCTTCAGGCAAGCCCAGCTCTTCTTCTCCCAGGGGGAGGCCGTCCCCGCCGCCGGGGGGTTTACGTCACACCGCTCTACGTCGTGTTCATGAGGTCTTCGCATCGTTTGCGTCTCGTCGGCGGCGGCGCCGGAAGCGCGTTTATCTGAATGACTCAAGTTCACGCTGATCTGGGGCGTTTCCTTAAGTGAGTGGCAGTGGGAACCGCATGCTAGCATTGCTGCTCTGCAAAGTACATTTTAACATTCACATTCAATTTTACGACATAATACAGAAAATAAAATATATTTTTAACTGATGAGTTTCCTATTTCTGGGGTTGGGGAGGGGGGGGTGTCGCATAATTAAGGGATATTGACTTGACTGAAAGGGCCCTATTGTACCACCAGGCCGTTTGTGACTTCACAAATGGTGGCAGTGTCCACCCAGCCTACCAGTCCACCAGGGAGGTGGTTGATCTCTGTCTCACGTCTAGGAAGACACTCCTACTTGTGATTACACAAACAGAGCAGACGGACTCAATCTCGCCCTTGATGGTGCAACATGGGCTCACTAAGGGTTTGACCGGTCTTTACATCATGTTACATCATGAGCCGTAATGTGGAATCACTATTATATAACGTAATGCCCAATATCATTGATAAGTGTTTCTCAACAGCTATTGAGCAGGTATTGACCAGGCATGGTGTCAGGATCAGATCTTGGAGGTGCACATGTCTGGGAACAGATCCCATCCCCTGCTACTTCCCCATTACCACTGGTGTAGATTTCAGATATAAAGCATCAAAGCTAATTTGATTTTGGAGTGGAATCGGTTCCCAATGGCTTTAACTAGAAAAACCAAACATTACTCATTTATTTGGACTTTGACAAGGATTTCGCAAGCCGACATGACTCAAATGTAAACAAGCTGTTTGAATAGCGCTGGTGGATTTTGTTACCAGGGTCTTTGACACTCAGTACTCGGTGCCACACTGGTTGGTAAAATGTTAAATGTCCTGTAGGCCTCGTGGTTGAAGTGGCCCATCGGTCTGGAACAGTCCCTGGAGAAGTTACCGAGGAGAGGCTGCCATCTAGTGGCAAGGAAGCTCATTAAAATTAAACAATGTACGTTTCAGGCAAAATCATTTGTATGTTTTGAAGACGTGTAATCCTAGCACTGCAAGACATTCAATTACATTGATGTTATGTTGCCTCCATTGATTACTTTTTGACATACTTTGTTTTTGTAATGTTATGTTTCTAAATGTGCATGTCACTGCCCATAATGCAATGCAATCAAATTCAATAACCCCCATTTTATAATAAAGCCTCATCTATGATACCAAATCATACATCTCTGCGCCAAAGTACATTTTCTAGCCTAAAAGATACAAATTCATTTTAGATAATATTTGTTTTCTTGTATTCAGTTGTACAAACTGAAAGTGTCATCAGAAGGGCCAACAAAGCAATACACACGTTTCAGATGAAAAAATTATTTTAATTTGCAAGATGATAAAAATAAATGTGAAATCTGTAAACCATTGCATAACCGTAGTGAAACATTTAAACAACAGTTAACAAACTAGTTATACACTAAAGAAAATATTATGCAGTACACAAATCTTAATGTAGAAAAAAAGACTAGCATTATAATAGACTTGCAGGTAATGTCTTGTGTTCATTACACAATATCAGTATACCAACAAATATCTTTTCTGGGGTGATCAGAATAGTGTCCTACATATCCACAGCCTGCCACAAAATAAGGGACATGTTCCATTTATAAATAAATGTCTTAAACCCGCTGACATCAGTATGGTAAATAAATCTGTGAAATGCAGTTTCCTCAGATTAAACACATTGGTTCTCCATCTTGTTTTACCCTGAGAAAAATCACATTTCTTTCCCTACCATTTCGTTACACTGATACACACAGAAACCTGTGAATTCTTGCATGTTCTAGTTTGTATACGTCTTAATGAATAGCGGTGTACAACTAGATGCTACATCTTAATGAATCGACTTCTCTCCAGTGACCTATCCGTGGAATATCTAATTGAGGACAATACATTCAATATTTCAGGGCGTCAATGTTAAAGTAACATTCCTACTATAAAATATTTGTGGCATATGGAACAAGTTGCTCCACAATATCTATTGACAAAACTTGTGCTATTTATCTTTTTTTACTTATTAAATTCCAACAGCCTAACTCATATACATGTACGCATTATATGCATATACAAGTACAACATTGCATAAATCTTCAGGCTCCATTTGAATATTATTTTCTAAAACAAAAAAGACATCACAAAACAACTAACAGTAATGCAAGAGTTTTAACTATTCCATAACTGATCTTAATTATACATCAATTAGGTATTTTATTTTACAATAATCTTCCTATTTGGTGCTTCTCCTTATTGGTCTTTCTCATTGTAGCAATAAATGACTGAACTGAATTCTGAATAATATAATATTAGGTATTGCTGCAATGTAATATTATGGCAAATACAGACAGAGGGAATATTGGACACCCTTGTGTCAGGAATTGGTTAATGCTAAAGTTGTTTCACTAAAAGTTAATGCTAAAGTTGTTTTCGTTAAAATGTCCTTAGCTCAAAAAGCCTTCGACTAAGGACCGTCGGGTAATGACAAGAGCAAATTATTTAACGGTCTATAAAAATGTCCTAAGGCACTGGAATTTTGATCAGAATTAGGTCTTGTACTTTGCCATTTACCTTGTAATCAAAACACAATCTCGGCATAAAATATCCTTGATTCCAAATTTAGACAATTGTTATTGAATTAGAAAAGGCACAGGTGTTGATGTTAAATTGGTCCAGTATCAAGATACATTTGAATCAAAGTAATTTAAGGAACATTTTGAATGTAGGCTGTACGTTTACAGAGCAAATAATCGTAAAATCTCTTTAGAAATGTCAAATCAGGGCCACATAGTCCACTAAGGATTTTGAGGGCGGGAAACAAAAAAATATATGTAACAATTTAATTAAATATGTCTGTATTTGCCATCGATGCTGGTCATCATTATTTAAAAAAAATACAGATTAGAGTAAAACAAAATTATTTTGTAGCCATGATCACCAAAAGCTAAAACCAAGGAGAAAAAAACAACAGCTTAAAGAAAAAGAAAGCACCTTACAGTCATTGTAGATTTACCTTAACAGCATACAGCACACAACCATCGACTATCCAGGAAACTAAAACAAGTCCTCTGGCCCCTTCTGAACTTGAACACATCATTCACCTGACATTCCTTCGACGCACAACCGCTCAAAAACGAATGTTAGCTTAAGGTACAACGGCAAGCAGACAATGCACACATTTGTCATCAACACCAGAATATACGTTACACAAAACTGAATATACAAATACAGATACTTTGTCAGGATTTGACCCATGTGTTTTATATTTCTTTATCCCGTTGAGACTAAATGGATATGGGAAATCATTCTGAGAAATGTTCATCTATTTAAGGTATTGGTGATATTGTCAAATTATTATTATTTTTTTAATGCTGATAAAGAAAGATGAATATCGAAGGACGAATATCGAATATCTAAGTGTAATTCAAAAGAAATAACAGCAGAGGTCTTTGGTACAACTACAAAATCCTTAATATTGTAAGAAAAGCTAGTTCCACCCCTTATTTGCTCACCAAGAGAATAGTGTGTGGTATTAATTGACAAACGCAAAAAGGAAAAATTTACCCTGAAATAGAATTTATAATAATTCAATTTATAATAGACCTAACTCTTGAAAATGAATTGACCATGAATTAGAAATTACTAAAATCTACCACGTTTGACATAATATAAAGTTATTCCTAACTTTTTTCATAAGTACTTTAGCTGCATTACATACAGGTATAATGTCCACAAATGCAACTCTAAGAAATGAATACATCTGTGTAACCACGACAGCCTCTGTCCACATTTCTGGATATGAAGAAGACTTTAAGACTGAACTCTGCGATATTATACACATTACATATTAATTCTATTTTAGGGCAAATGTCCCACGAAAAATACACACCACTTTGGTAAAGTCTTGTTTTTGTGTTTTTTTATAATCTTAACTAGACATCATGAACTTAATTTCTCAAAAGGCCCAAACAGAATAGATCATCATACCCTGTGAATTTGGACCAATGAGAGGATACCATATGGTGCAGCATACGCTGCAGTCCAAGTAGAAGGGTATAATACAAAGAGAAAATAAGATTTGAACGTCCTTTTAGCTAATTTCATAAGTGCAGACCTGCAAGTCATCCTCAGTGATTGAAGTGTATCAAAGTATGACGGCAGCCGATTTAGAAAGATATACTTAGCAGACAATTTGCCAAGTCCAATGCAAAAGACGATCATTTAGAAAAGTTTTTTGTTTTGTTTTTATCCCAGCTTTTTATGCACAACATTCAAACACCTAAAATGTATTACAATAAACTACAATAATACCTTTTCTAGTAGCAGCAAAGCTTGCAGAAGTGAAGTTAATAAGCCTTTAGTACACTAGAAATGATTCAATACAAATATTCTGGCAGTGTGACAGTGCAAACCGATTTTTTTTTGTCTGTTTTTTTAAGCTGGTTAAGAAATCGCATAATATAACATGCAATAGAGCAACTGTTCAACCAGCCTCATATGCTATAATATCAACACAAAACTAAATAACAATAATCTTCTATGAGGCTCGCCCTCCCATGAGTTATTTGATTTCCATCCATTTGAATGTAAACAAATCATTTTCCCACCGTTGCAAACAGCAAAAGGTGTACCCGGAGATGCATGTTTTTGTTATTTTCTTATCAAACTTAAAGCAAGAAAATGCAAGGTTGTTTTTTTTTAACACAGTAGAAGGTCGTTTCAATTCGAGTAACCTAAGCACAATACACGGTCGTCATTAATAATGCAACTAACATGTTTTGACCACAGAATTCTTCATTCAACGACGGAGAAATAAGGACAATAAAAAACTAAAATCACTTAAAGGTGCAGTGTGTAGTATTTAGTGGCGTCCAGCGGTCCTCTTCCACGGAGCCCGCCAGGTTGCACCGCCATGTTTCTACAGCAGCCCAGAGCGGACCAACGGCTCTAGTATAGAGACTAACGTTAGCAATAAAACACGACCACAATGTGAACAATGAACAATCATAATCGCTATCTTACTTGTAAGCTATGAGTAGTTCGTTTTACAGACTAAATAACTAAATACAATTTATAAATCTATCAAGGAACCATCATCACTTGACACTTGGCTACTCGATGCTGTCGTAGACAGCAGTACCTACTGGCACCTTACAGGCCACCGTAGCTTCAGTACCTACTGGCACCTTACAGGCCAGTACAGGCCACCATAGCTTCTCCTACGTGGTTGGAAAGGGGAAGGTGGTGGTGGGGGGGGGGGGGGGGGGGTATTCAGTTGTTTGCAACATGCAACCTCACCGCTAGATGCCACTAAATCCTACACACTGCACCTGTAACTGTTAAAATAATCTTGTTGCTATACGTCTTTGCATACTTCCAAATGTTAACTTGAAAAAAACATTGCCTACGAGACTGAAGCTGCACCAATCGAGCACCACACACACACACACACACACACACACACACACACACACACACACACACACACACACACACACACACACACACACACACACACACACACACACACACACACACACACACACACACAC
Organism: Merluccius polli; assembly: GCA_030340625.1. Lineage (NCBI taxonomy): Eukaryota > Metazoa > Chordata > Actinopteri > Gadiformes > Merlucciidae > Merluccius > Merluccius polli. The sequence continues at coordinate 100,469 of JAOPHQ010001471.1, forward strand.
ACACACACAGTGTGTGTTTTGATTTCTATGGTTGAAGTCGAGACACGGCCGCTGACAAATATCCATTTTTCATACTCTGATAATCTACGGAAATACTTATTTGAACGAGGGTCAAAATACACGGCCGCACGTCGGTACCGCAGGTGCGAGCGTTTCTGCGCCAACGTAAAAAACAGACACATTCTGCACCCGCGCACAAGCGTCCACTACGACGTGTTATGCTTGGACGATCCTCAAAAATGTGACCTTTGAATCTAAAAGGCAAGGCACTTAAGAGCGAGAGGCCGATATGTCCGAGACAAGGTCGAGTGGCAATCTACGAGATTCACAATAACCGGCATTAGATGGAGAGAGCACATGCACCTCTGATAGCTAGGGCTATATATTAGATCTCTACATAAGTTAAAAGAACCGATTGAAGAACTGCCTCGACATTTCACAATGTGCCCTGCTGACATCACAGCTGCTGGTTATGCCTTAAAAATTGCATTTTAAATTTGCACTTATTTGATTGAAATTGAATTAATTTACCGATTAAAGTAGGAACCAATAAGAACTCCTCTAGCAGATTTTTATATATATATATATATATATATATATATATATATATATAAAGGAAACGAGATATTATAATTGTTTCACAGTATGCACAAAAGCTTGAGAAATTGAATTATTTCAGGAAAGTATAAGCCTTAAAAGAAATTACAAATGCAGCTTAAAGCAAATGTCTATACATCCCAGGCCAACAAAGTGCTTGTCAAAAGAAATTGTGGGTATAGTACATCTGTACTACAAATGAATGCTACTAAATATATGTGGGGTTGTAAAATAGTTGACTTGGGCGTCCTGAAAGAAGGCTACATTTGCATTGTAATATTTCATTTGGTTGATAAAAAAGACCCAATTTCTACATCCCAATGATAACTTAAGAGTTTTGTACCGCATGTAGTGAATATGGGTGCCGTTTATTTATTTATTTTTTACTTTTCAATGCTGAATGCACATTTAATTTTGGTCCCCTTCACAGAGATAGCCAACCAGAGAGAGCGACATTCCTACAACTAACAATCAACAATACTTTCACTGTGTGCTTCAACCTGAGGTCCAGCTTCCCTCACAGACAATCCCTTAAATGACTTGTATAATAGGCTTTTGTTGATAAACCCTTTATTATATCACGCCCAATCTGCTCTCCTATGGTATCCAGATAGTACATAATACATAATATAAATGTTGTATTAATGAATTTGACTGAAACTAAAAAAGCTCATAATTTTTTTATGTTCATGATATGATTTAATCGATGCCATTTTTGATTTGCGAAACTATGGCAGCATTAGTTATGCATTTTTCTGAGATAGCATTCTCCAAACGCTTTGAAGACATCATCCCAGTCAAACAGTGTGACATGTTGATACCAAACTATCATGAATGTAGCTCAATGGATGTCTTTGGTAGGCTTGTTTAAAAACAGAAAAATCATTTATAGTAATATTTCAATTGTTTTTTTAGTTTCCGAACATTGACTGTAAATCAATCTAAGAGCTTTAAATGACAGTGGACCAGCTTTATCCTAAATATTACCCAGCTTATGACATTAATATTGCATCGTCTACGAGATACTTGGGTAGGGGTAAGTGAAGGCCAATATGAATCAATACTGTTGAATTTTATTTGATAATTGAGTAATTGTTTAGGTCCTTTATCAAGTACAAATACCAAACATTTGCTGCTTGATGCTTCATGGAGCATTATTAAATGAATACTTTGGATTCTGATAACTTGTGATGGCATTTGTTATTATTTCTGACATTTTCTGACATGATAAAGTAAATTATTTATCGTAATTAATTGACTATGAAAATAATTGTTAGCTGCAGCCCTACTTATTCCCAAATGAAAATACTAATATTTCAATACATTTTGTGTGTGTGCCTATAAGTGCATGCACGGGTGTTGTGACTTCTATCCTCTGCAAAAACTATTCCCCAAACAAAATAAAAAACAAAAAAAAAAGTAAATTGTATTCACTGGAACTATCCAATTTGAAATTGTTATTTGACCAGTCAAACATTTGTATCAAGTTTCTATACAAAAACACATATATCCATTTTAGAAAATCTAAGCATAATGTGAATTAGGTTTTTTTTATCTTTACTAAAGGTTAATTCTATAAATAGTACCTTGTATAATTGTACATCACCACTTTAAAATCTTTGTTCTACAGTAAGGACATTCTGTTTTACTAGGCGCACAGTTTTCACAAAGTACATAATGTTGGCAAGGTTGCAGTACAATGCAACGATCATGCTTTTGGCAAACTATACATTTCTTTGACTGTAGCTGATATATTACCTGTTAGGAAGGGAGAGAAAAAAAAAATCAGTTGCAACTTTGTGAAAAAAAAAAAGAAAAGAGCCTAACAAATATATTTTTTTAACTTAAATTTAAATCACAAATGCTACAAATAAATGCCCTCCTTACCCCATCTAGTAGCTCCAGGTCATTGCGTAGCTGGCTCTGGATGGAGTGGAGCTTGGACAGGGGCAGCTGGTCCAGGTCCCCATGCCCACGCAGGAGGGGCGTTCCGGGGGTTCGGCAGAGAGCGTCGAAGTCTCCCTGGATCTCCTTCAGCTTGCGCTCCGTCTCCTCCCACTTCTGCTCCGCTAGCTGGCGCTCTGCCTCCGCCGACTTCACGCGCTCCTTCGCCTCCAACGCGTCTTTCTGGCAAGCCTCGCACGCCTGCCATGATTAAAAGGAGGGGTGGTGTGTTGTGGTGCCAGTATGACTAAATCCTGTGTCCCAAACCAAGCGCAGACATAATCGAATCTAACCATTTCCTTGGCTGTGGTCGTCGCCATGAGAGTACGACTAAATTTAGCATCCAAAATCAAATGCGGACACAATCAAATCCAATCCATTTCCTTCAAATGAATATACGACAAAACGCTGTATATTCATTGCACCACTGCTTATAGGTCAACAATGCCTAACCCAATTGGATACGGTAGCGAGGCGCTGCTACTGACCTGCTTGACCTGGTGCCAGGCTTCCTCCCACTGCTTCAGCTTCCTCTTGGCCTCGTCCAGCTCTCTGAAGAGGCGGGCAAGGTCACCGCCGCCACCGCCACTCCCCGAGGTCAGACTGCTGAACACCGGCGACGGGCTGGGAGAGAAGCTGCCACTCACAAAGTCCCATATGCTGCTGTTGGCACCGTTCAAACCTGGGTGAGGCCGCAGCGATGCAGTGACAGTTTACTATGGTGGTTTATCCACAGGGACTTACCGCACATTTAGATTTACAGGTCAATATGGAATAGGTTGGAGACTAGGCATCTTACTCAAGGGTGCCTACAGGTAGGTTGTGGAAAATAGACCCTTTTCACAGAGGCGTCCTCGTTGTAGGACAAACACAGGTGTTGCTCAGAAACACTAATTATGGGTCTGCTGCCCCTTTCATGTACCAGGGCACCATGGGTAGTGAAGATAAACCCTTGCCCTGGTAGATAAAAGGAGCAAGACCCATAATTAGTGTTACGTGCGGCACCTGTGTTTGTCCTACGACGATGACGCCTCTGTGAAAAGGGTCTATGGGGATCGAACAAACCACTACGCTATCCTGACCGCCTCCAAAACCATGCCACCACTCCGGACTCATTTGCTCAGAGTTCACCTGGACTCCGCATAGCTCTTACTCTAACTCCCCCCCCAAAAATACCTCTAAAGCACTTATTATATGTTTGTACGTCGTGGCACTTAAATAGTAAGCAAACCTAGCAATTAGGGTGCACCTAGAAACTCGTTCTATTGACATCCTTGCTGTACCGATGGTGATATATTGTTGTTTTTCTGTCTACTAACGAAGTTACTTGTATTTATTTTAAGTCGCTTTGGACAACAGCGTGTGCTCAATGCCCAAAATGAAAAATGTAAGAAGGAACACAGGCTTCTTCTCAGTACCCACCTAGTGAGTTCTGTGACGAGGAGGTGGGGGTTCCCAGGAGGCCGTGCTCCTGCTTGGCCAGCATGGACGTGGGCTGAGCGGCCTGGGGGACGGCCCCACACAGCAGGGACTGGGAGAGGGACTGGGACAGGGAGCTCAGGGGCGACGTCGAGAGTGACGACGATGAGTTGAAGGAAGAGGATCGAGCGAGGGAGCCCGGGATGTTGACCGGGGCCGATCCGGTGAGCAACCTTTGACCTTCGGGGTGGGGGGGGGGTGAATGTATGTGTGAATCATGTATTTCAAAAAATGTCTAGATTATATTTTGTATACATTATGTCAAGCGTGTTCTTACTTGCAAATCCAACGTTGTTCTCTTGTTCCTCCAACTCTTGCTCAAGAGACGCAACGTTGATGTCGCTAAAGTTAATATCTAGAGCCGATCCTGAAAAAAAACAATTTGATAAAAAATTATAATTAAAAATAATATCACATTTAGTAATTGAAGGGTTGGAAATAGGATGATTATAACTATATAAGCTATTTGGTAACGGCTTTTATCCAAAGCATCTTATGCCCCATGAGTGCATGCATTCTTAGCATGGGTGACAGTGTGAATCAAACCCTGTACCCCTGGCAGTGTTAGTGCCCTGCTCAACCAATTCAGCTACACAGGAGCACACACACACACACACACACACACACACACACACACACACACACACACGTCTATATTTATGGCTGACATAACAAGCCGCTACATGTTCTCTAAAGACACGTACACACGTCGCCTACTGCTTTTGCGTTGTGACTCACCGATGACAGACTCCACCGTGTTACTCCCTGGGTAGAAAGGGGTGGCCTTGGCGTTCATGGTGGACAAGGTGGTGGGCGAGGAGCTGTCGGAGCCAACACTGGAAGCCAGACTCGATGTTACGCTGGAGGTGATGCTCGACGTCAAGGGGTTCACCGCTGAGAATACAGCGTTCTGAGCCGAAGAAAACAACACGATTTTAGAATAGAACGTGGTAAACAGAACAGCATTAGGAATCAAGCTAACTTCAGAGTGCCAACTGCTTCAGGCTATTTTGTCTGAGGTCGAATAAATGGTTATTTATGTGGAAATAGGTCCACATCGGTCTTATTTTTCCAGCAAAGTGCATTTTATATCCTACATTATCGTCAACGTTATGTTATCATTTTCACTATATAAATGAAAGGATGCTATAACTGAAAGGTCTGATTTAGAAAAGTGGTTTACATTTTTATTTTTGTTGCCATTGTCATCCAGGGTACAGTTATTGATGTTCAACATCAACAATAATGCTATGTCAGTATAATTAAGATATAGCCAACACTACACATAGTAGGCGAATACAAACCTGCTTGTCTTGGTCAATCAACTTTTGATCTCCTTGTCCCTTATTCTTTATCTGCACGAGAACAAAGATGAACAGAAAAATAATAAATAAACACCAAAAACTAAACCATTCAATTTAGAGTAAGGATCAGCTTGTCCTGCCCTCTAGCAGGTTAACCACCTGATCCACAAGTCAGCAATACAACTTAAAAAAGGTATACTTTCAAATATTTTTTGTGTGTGTAATGTACTGTGAGTAATACATAACTATGTACCTAATTTAAAAAAAAAATGTAAACATGTTAAATGCAATGGTAAATTAAGGAAAAAGTAAGGAAAGTTAGTTCATAGCCATTACATCACCAAGATTGCTCTCCATGCATTTGCAATTTTTATAACTTGGTTCATTCATTTGTGAAAAATGCGGGGTTCGCAATAAATAAATAAATACACATTCTCTTCAAATGGATTCAAGCAAGTCAGAAAACATTTTAAACAACTACTCACTATATATATAGTAACTACACACAACTTCTACAAAAATACTTCAAATGACAAGGGAAGAGGAAAATTGTAAAACAATGTGTCGCAACTGCCCCGTCACAGTGCTGGAGGATAGCTACACACAGTCACACACCTGACACCTGTGGGGGGGGGAGTGGACTTGGAGCATAAACTACAGTTTTTTTTAAAGGCATTCGGTGGGGGGGGGGGGGTGTGGTGTATCCACCTCCATCTAAATAGCCCCCCCCAGCTCAGAAAGAATCCCATTGTTCTTAATGGAGTAGAAATAAGTTGCTATGAATGACTACTTTGGTGGAACTGAAACTGGGCCCCTTCTCTTCCTAGACACAGAAATCAATGTCGTGTGGTTGAGAGGAACGCGGGCGATATGTTGTGTAATTGATATGACTGATGCATAATGGGGAGAGAGAGAGAGAGAGAGAGAGAACAGACTGACTGATAAAACAAATATGAAAGTGAAAAAATGAAAGTACAGCGACTGTAAAAAATAGATATATAATAAGCAAATATAATTGTACTTTCTGGCTTGCATTCATTAATATGCTATACATTCCCGGAAAACACTTCTGAACTGAAACTCAGCCACTGGGAAAAGAGCTGTTCTCATTTTACTGTTCTTACCATTACTAATTAGTTTCTTTTTGCTTATAAAATATTTCTATTCAATATGCATCACCATTTTCTTTTGCAACTGTATTGTCCCATTATAATAAAGCACAGACAGGACAAACAAATACAAAAATAAAATACAATATCTAGGTGCAGACCAATGACTCAACACTGCATGCATGATACTATAAAAACAACTAGACAACCTACCTGGCCATTGCTGCTGCCTGCAGGACCGGAGGAGTTGCCTCCACTGTTCCACTCACTGATTGGACACTCAGAATACTGCTGGGCCTGGGAGCCCGACTGCATGGCGCTCAGCAGGGAGCTCATGGTCTCCTCTGCTGAGGGGATCCCTGGGAGAAGACACACGTTGGTTGAGTGCTCACAGTGTGAACCCCATACTCAACAGTAACGGTTTCAAAAGGGGCCCCTATTTTACCACCAGGAGCTTGGGACCGCCAGCATGACACCACCAGCATGACACCTGGTGGCCAAATAGGGGGCCCTTGAGATTGAAAATGGTATGGTGTTTTGAGGAAGGAATTGTTTGCTTACTTTCCACGTGAGCAAAAGCACAGAATGGTCCTCTGGGGCAGTAGCCCGTCTGTCTCATGTCATTGCATTTAGTGGATTTGTAGATCTTTAAAAAAAATGAATAAATAAAGATTTTAATACAAGGTAGTGCGTTTACACAGTGTCGGCTAGCGGTATTAAACACCGTCGGCTTCTCTGGTAACTTGAGACATCAATATTATTGATAGGATACAAAGCCAAATATGATCGCTTGGTTATTAATGAAATTCTGAGCATTTAGAACTCATGTTTAGCGGGCTATCATTTCATACAGTTTCACAATTCATGTGAGAGAGCAGCTGTGTTCCACATCCAAGATGTATACAAATTACACAAAAAAAGAGGCACCCGTTATAGCCCAGCAGGCACCTCATATTACTGACCCACCTCTGGGTGAAACTGCTGCTCCGTGCGGGAGTGACAATACTGGCAGCCGTCTCCACTGTCACACTTGGAGGGCTCGCCCCACTCATCTCCGTGCTTCACATTGGGACAGGGAGTGGACCTGCGGGGGCCGTCCGGTTACAACGCAACGTCAACACAACAATAATAAGACCCTTAACATCAGATTGTACCGTTTATATCCGAGACGTCAGTCACCTGTACTTATATTTGCGTGGGTTTCTTCTCCGGTCCCTGCTGTTGTGATAGTGGGGGCAGGCGTAGCCCTGCCTGCACAGCCTGGGGGGTTTGGTGCACTGCTCCGTTTTGTAGTTTGCCAATACAAAATTGGTATCTGCGAGGAGGGAATAAGGCATAGGCGTGTCATTCACCGCTAGTAGTGCATCATGCAAAGTGATTGAATTGGTGTTCGAATGGACAGCGGCAGGTCACGGTGGCGAGCGGATGTCGTCTCTCACCATGCCACCGGGGATCTTCTGTAAGCGTCTTCTCTATCATGGCCTGGCTAGCCAGGACCCCAGGTTGTAAGTCTGGGATACCTTCGCCTGACCCTAGCTGTCCATTCTGGAGCGCCTCTTGTGCTTGAAGCTCTCTGTAGACACAAGCAGATGCAGATTGTAAGATCCACTTGATAAGACATGTGGATCAAGTGCATAATTTTTCGACATTTTATTAGGATATCAAATCCACTTGTAACCCTTCCATAAGAGGCAACAACATAAGCATGTCATCCCATTTCATTTAGGTTACATAGGACAAAAATCTCCCATGATAATGTCTGACGCGAAGGCAGATAATGGCTAGTCTGAGATAAACGGGCACAACATTGTAAACTGTCCTCGGCATCCACTTCCCGAACCAGGGCTTGGCGAATCGTTCAACATTCTGTAAGAAGTACACACCTACTAGTACTTGGGCTACCAACTGCCCAAGTACCGAGCGTATCCATTACATATGTACACCAGCCACTATACCCGTACCGTGTTACTATTGTGTATGTCATTGTGCGCATGTCACCTGATATCATAGACAGGGGGTCGGAGGTCGTGGGGCCCATGAGCAAAAGCACAGTGTAGGCCATTTTTCACACAGTGCCCGCGGGCGTCCGTCTCGTGGATACATGTTCCCGTCTTGTAGTAGCGGAGGTGGTACTTGCGCTCTGTGTCACCCGTGGTTCGGTGCAAGTAAGGACAGCTGGACAACAACCCAGGACAGGAAACAGACACGGTGCGTTAATTAATAACCCAAACACAACAATAGAAATGTAATAAAAAAATACATTTAATGTCCAGCTTTTAATAAATATTATGTGAAATATATATTTTGATGTTTTCATACAGTTTCCTGTTCCAAATAAGATGACAGCAAGAAATAACCAGAATGAATACAAATTACACCATTATAATTGCATATCATTATTTGTGATCATGCTGTTTGAACCCCATGCTGTTTGAACCCCATGCACTCAGGAGAAAATACAGAGCCCTTCCTAGGGCTAAAGAGAATAACCCTCTGGAGTTCACAAAATCTTTATTTTCTGACTAGCAACAGTTGCTATAGCAACAGATAAGGTCATACAAAAATAGCAGTGATTCGTAGTAGAGACTGCAGCAGTTCATTCTGAATGGAACCAGTCGACGTTTACTTAAAGCTTTTGTTGAGCTACACAGCCCATCGTTTTCCATTCCAGATGTAGCCTACATAGTTGCGGTTAAATATAATTGAACGGTCCCGCTCCAAATATTTGGCTTGAAATGTACTGTGTTCAACATGCTTTTTGTGTTAATGATTAAACTGTATAATGCATACAAACATCAATAATTTGAATATCAAAAATAAATGCAATAATCTATGCATACTTCAGTGCATGGATTAATTGCAAATTTCTGTCGTTTGATTGAGACATAACTTTACACCATCAGACAAACACCTGATAGATTATTCTTCATGTTTTGGCCACATTAACTGCAGACTTTCCAAAAAACAATAGTATTAACACAAACAGGTGTATATCTTTAAGGAATAGAAGTATATTGAAATATTGTTGACATAACATTTCCATATCCATTTTTTATAGTGTGGTCAAATCAGGTGACTCACAGAAAAGTAAAATGACCTATACTGGCATCACAAAGAGTCAATATCAACAAAAACTACAAAATATATTTACTTCCAAAGTTCTACATCTGACATTTGACTTGAAATAAACTTTGAATACAACTTTGTGATAAAGGCCATGCTTAGATTGAAGACAGGCTAAGCCGATAAGCACTGCTTACAAAAGCATGTTTATCTTCGTTAAACTGAGGCTTAAAGAAGAAGAAAAAAAACACCTTGTTTGTATTAATCACTTTAATCCAATGACTGGATAATGCAGAGCCATGGCTTTTGTCCAGTAGTGCAGCAGCTGATTCACCATCGACCAACTCACATGTGCAGGGGCCACGCTTAGAAACAGTGTGAGCACAAGAGCAGGAATACCACATCTCTGATTCTGATTTCCCAGACAAATGTTGTTGCATTATAAACCTCACATGAGGAAGTGAATCAGCAACTGTGGCAACTCATATTTGCTGACTGAGTTTCAATTGTGTCACTGAGACACAATTGCAACTCATTTCAATTGTGTCTCATGTACATTCACTTTTAGATTAATTAGAGTAATTAGATTTATAATGAATTACTAACTGAGGGCAAGAAACCAGCTTGCAATTATTGTTTTGAGACCATGTGCATGGCAGTCTTGGGAGAAAACCCGTTTTTGCATTTTTTATGAAATGGAAAAACAACTTTACAATAGTATGTCATTGGTGGCACAGTGTTGTGAACAGGTCTTAACATGAACCTTTTTCATTACAAGTGTTCATATAAAGATGCATAAAAGTCTTGTTTTAATACACATGCCAACAGCCACGTAACAACTTTGTTTAATCTGTAAACGCCATACGCCAAACCTAAAATCACATCCCCCCCCCTCTCCCCTCGCATTTCCTTCAGCACTCACGCTGTGTAATTGACTACACTTGAATGTAGTCAATTACACCAAGTTCTGTTTGTACTTTTGTAGGACCGTTTCCGCTGGGACGGATACAAGGTGGGCCGGACGGAGGCAGGCACTGGCACCGCCAAGGTGTTCTTTAACTGCACAACAGCCCCTGCCGAATTACATAGCAACCGCACCGGTAGCCATGTTTAGGTATAATCAAATGGGAAATGAAGGGTTCATGTTTTTTTTGGTCACAAAAACACAAATCAACCAAGTTGTACGGGGGACCATAGCCTCTAATCTAGATACCCCCCCCCCCCCCCTCAGTCCACACAATTAAACAAATGTTGAATTATTTCAACATCAAGCAGGTGTATGGGGGTGGTGGTGGTGATGGTTTGATGATTTACATGACGCTGGGTCCATTACCAAGCCATGAAGCAATAGTTTATAACAAAAAAAACACAAAAAAAGAGAGAGAGTAAACAACACCATATGACTGTGGATGATAGTTTCGCCCCCCCTTGTGTGTGTGTGTGTTGGGGGGGGGGGCGGGGGGGAGGAGGGGAAGAGGTCAGACTTACTCGTCTCCATCGGGACATATGCCTGTTGTCTCGTCATATTTAGTGCAATAAACGTCGGGACTGTAGTTAAAAGTCCCGTCTCTTCTTCGTATGGGTCGTCTTCGCCGCTGGTTAAGAAAATGCCAATGAAAACAGGTAAAGGGTCTATGTTGCGTGCACTTGTGCTGCAGGAACAACGGGCACTGCTCTGTTCTGAATTCCTTCAAATAACTGAAATAAAGATGAGACTTTGTTAGTAGTACTCGCACAACGGCAACACGCCCACGGCACAAACACACAAACAAAACACAACAAACAGCACCACAACAGCCCCGTTTCACAACGTCGTTGCGCTGCTGCTGCTGCTGTGACCAACGTTTTTTTTTATTTATTTTTTTCCGTTGTCGCCGTCGTCGTCGTTGTTGTTGTTGTTTTTTTAAAACCGCGCGCCTATTCACAGCGCGCGCCTACGCAAGAAAACCGTGCGTAGGGAACAGAACCCCGCGGCGCAGCGTACGCCGTGCGTAAAAGCAACGCAACGCGGAAGGGAAACAACAAAACGAGGCCTGAGCTTATTTTACTACAACAAGCGGGAATAGCCTTTAGCGTGGGCCAAATTCTCCCCCCCCCTCCCCACGCACCAACCGCCAGTTGTTGTGCGCACGACACGCCACCACGGCGCGCGCCGACGACGACGGCGGCGAAAAGTCATCAACGTCAACGGGCTCGCGTTTCCCCGTCGCATTTTCGCGTCAAAAAAAACGGGAGCCCCGCCGTCGCGGTTACGGTGGCGGCGGCGGCGGAGACGGTGACCGCGCCGAGCGGAAAACACCGCAGGTTGCTGGCTGGTTTGCAGGCTGTTTGCTGTTTTTTTTTTTTTTTTTTTTTTTTTTTTTTAAACGCAGAACAAAGAGTTTCGCCGAGCAAACGTCGCGAAACGCACCGCGACGCGGTATCCGTACGCCCAGCCACGCGTCCCACGCGACGGCCGTGGAGTCGTGTTTTTTTTTAACGGTTTTTTTTGTCGGTCGCCGTACTTACGTGTAGTGAGTAGGCTTCTCGGTCTGGGGAGAAGCATTGGCCGTTTTCGAAACCGACGGCATTTTCAGTCAAAACAATCCAACGCGCATGCGCGTCACCACGCCGCCGCCGCCGCTCGCTGCCCCGCCCCCTCCCGTCCACCCCACGTGTGCGCGCGCGCGTGGGGCTTCCTCAATAATACACAGTTATTACGCGCTGCTGACGGACGTGCATTATGGGTAATTGATAATTGCACGAAGGGGCCGTTGTCGTTTATTGCTCCCTGATTAATGGAGCTGGCCCCTGCAAAGCGCCACTTAGTTTTTTATTCCCGGATATTTGTATTTGTTCATTTGTATTGGGTCCTCTGAAATGCAACAAGACACTGCTGTCTTTTACAGCAGTGATAAGTATTCCTTTATTATATATGTATATATCTCATTAAAACATCATTAAAACATTACAACATTTACAGGACTCTACAGTTAACTCTTAATATCCACACAGGGGATGGGAAGGGGGGGGGGGAGAGTCAAACCATTTATGAATCAACAGCAATCACTGGATTGCAGCCTTCTTTGTTTCCTATAAGTGGATTGTATGTTTGGGTGTACAAAGTAATAACTGTAATTATGTGTTTCCCTATAAGTGGACTGCATGCACAAGTATATGTATTGGTCATTATAATTAGGACCTAACACAAAACACAACGTTTTCTTTTCATTTCTTCCCGAGTCAGTTTCTAGTGCTTCCTGTGTAACCCCATTAGTGAGTGGATTTGTATTTTCTAAGATTTGGGTTTTACAGGCGACTTATTGCAAAAGTTAACTTATTTGACCTTCAATCAAAATCAGATTTCTCTAACAGCAAGTGCATTTGACTCCCCTTTCTTTGTCCCACATTAGATCTCCTTAGCGTGTCTATTCTCAGCTCTTTTGCTTAAAAGAGTATTAATACGCTAATGCAATTATAAGGCTGTTCAATTATTCAGCCGTTGAAGCCTACAGCGTGTGCTTCTTTGTAATTATGCATAAAGCGCCGGCTATCTCGTCGTAATTACTCTCACTTTCTCCACTACCTGCAGATTTTTACAGCCCACAGTACTGTGACCACACAAGACCTTTGCCATTTAGGCGTGTGTGTGCCACACACACATACCACACACACACACATGGTTATATTATTACTTTACATATAGGTCTCAAGCAGAAACGTGTTTAAGATAGTTATGTTCATTGAGTTAATTAATGCCGGACCGTTCAGCCTTAAGTAACTCAGCCTTAAGTAACTCTAGATTGTTGTTGTTGACCAAAGCGAAATCCAACTTTCCCTTGTGAAATTATTCTCATCTTTTATTCAATCCATTTCAGCACGTCTCATGCGCTGTCAAATTGATTGAATTCGCCCCCCCCCCCCCCCCCCCCCCCCCCTCGGTGAGTTTCGAGAAGCATTTTGTTATGACATCATCGAGAAAGCCCCACACATTCGAATGAGTCGATGAAATTGTAAATAACCAAACATCGGGGACCTCACAAGTTCTCTGGAGAGGCACACAGTCCGTCGCAAGATGTGCTGTGAATACAAGGAAGGGGAAAAGTCGCCACCATTGTCCCCTTGTATGACGTCAGTCCCCACCGACCCTTGACCTCACGCTGTAGTCCCAGCTGTTCACACAGTCCTCTGTCGAGCTCTTCTCACAGTGTGTGTGTGTGTGTTATATACTGTATGATGTGTGTGTGAGGGAGGGAGGCGGGCAGACGTAGATAAATATATTATAATGTCGGGGTTATCCACTGTGTTGTTGATTCTACAGTTTCTTGGTTTTTGAGCTTATTTGCTTCGGGGTCCAACATTTTTTTTCCCTTCCAGAGTGGAAAAATCTGCCGGCCAAGCAGTTGTTTTAATATGTAACCCTGAATTATTATTACCTGCCAAATGATCAAATCTATCCGTCATTGGCTGGTGGCAGGCGTTCATGTTTTTTTTGTTGTTATATGAATGATATTCACAGCCATCCTTTCATTGTCTGTCCGTGACTTCCTGTCCTGCTCCCGCCCCCATAGCACTTCCCTCACTTCCAAGATTACTCCCTCACTTGGACTGCACACGCCCGTTTGTATCCAAACATCCCATCATTTATGTACAAGCCTTTCTCCCTGCATTCTCTCACTCTCTCACTCCAGATCTCGGCACGCGTTAGTGGCGGCAGGGGCGTGGACACGGGGTGGTCTCACATCCCCCCTCTCCCCCCTGAAGTAACGGATGGCCACCCTGAGTGTTAATTCTGTGAAGTAAACATCCCCCTGCACACGGCTCTGCAAAGGCGCTTGTGTGTTTTCCCCTGTTATCCAGCCCCCCCCCCCCCCCCCCACACACACACTCCCACTCCCACTCCCGCCGCGCGCCTCCCAGGGGGGGCGGCGCTACCGAATCAGTCTGGACACGCCACCGAGTAACGGCACCGGCGTCGCGATTAAATGAAACATAAATTTAAAAAAAAAGGGAAGGTTTCTGCGCTTCGCACCACAAACAAGATTGAGAAAAATGTCAATCTTGGCCTTCTCGAGACAACAACACCACCCTAGGAGAGACTTTCCCAGGCTGCTTGTCACAGCTGGAACAACATGTTGGAGCGGGAGGTTTCATCAATAGCTGCCCGCGCTATTAAAACAGCAAACACTCGCTGCTGCAAGACCGCGGACGGATTTCAACTATTGGTTAACTTAGCAAAGATATCGTTCGCTCCAGGATGTATTTGGGCTTCTCTGGTTGAATGGTGGAAACGGTTCAAGAAAACTGAACTGCAGTGAGCAGAACTGGGGTTAAGTGGTTGTTAGTGGAGGAAATGATTTAGTGGGAGATTATAGTTTAGTGCAGTTTTAATTACCGCAGCCATCACCTTTGTTGAAACCTTTTTCGAAATTCCGAGCGTCTAAAGGATAAAACGCATCAAATCACAAAACGGACGGATTTGTCTTTCCTCTAAATCTAAGTTTGGTGTGTGGAAATGTGAAAAAGGTGAAACTATTTACACAAAAGCAGGCAAATATCTGCAGTGAGAAGCGGCCTCTAGAGCAGGTTGTCCATCCAGATAAAGGATGACACACCTGCTTTAACAAGCTTTCAGATCTACAGCCTATATAGTTATAGTGTTTGCAAAGATAATGGGCTTCGCTGGTTTGGTATTTCTAATCCTCTTTGTTCGGTGTAAACCGGTTTACCGAAGGCCACAGTACAGTTTGTGGGAATCCATAGTGTCAGTGATGGCATCGAGTGTCTTGTGTTTCTCTGAAGCTTTGTTACTGAAACATACAAGCATGACTAATCCAACGCCGACACGTAAAGACATTACATGACAACACAAATTACTTTCTCTTCTGAATTGAAACACACACAATATGTGAAATACGTAATGTTGCGTACGTTTAACTTGGAGGTACGTTTCCGTTTCAGTGGCTTGAAATTTGATCACAAGACATTGATTTGGAAATAGGCCTGGTAATAAAACTATGCAAAATGTGAGCAAAGAAAATTAACACCTTGTCATTTTTGTCTTGTCTTTTCACCCATGACAACCTAATTACAAATTAAACCACAGCCACATACCCCAGATATTTGATTTGAACGTTTGTTCCGCTCGGATAAGTTAACCGAACACAAATCAGTTCCCAATTCAAAAGAAAACAGCGGTGAACTGCAGAGAGAGAAAATGTGCATTGATTTTTTTTTAAAACTTGTTTTACATCCCTCCAAGCTACACATGCTAGAAACAAAAATGTATGTTTCAATTTAGAAGTGCAATATTTATTGTATTGTCCCTGATCCTTACAAAAATAAGTCATCACTCATGTAACTTGGACCACTGAGCATCCCTTTCCTCTCTCAGTGATGCTGTTTGAATTGCATGACGTCGAGTAATGTCTGTTCAGAATAAGAGATCTCGGCAGCTTTCCATCATCCCAGTGGAGTAATGTGTTTACACAGCGCTGGCCGTCTCCGACCACAACAGCACCTGCCTCTCTCCGCTCCTCTGGCTACATGTGAAGGAGCTGACAAGTGGGGATCGTGACAGTGGAGATCTCAGCCAACACTGAGCAGACTCCTTCTCTCTTTCCCTTCCTGTCAGATGAGATTAAAAAATACAAAAACAAAAAAAACAAAAAAACAGCCCACGTTAACTCCTGTCCTATTTATAACCGACTGTTGATTTTTCTTTTTTTTTTCTTCTTCTTCTTCATTCCCATTCATGATTCATTCATTTGGTTCTGCAGCATTGTGCAGTAGTACACGTTAACAATTACAGTTACACTGCGTCTATTATAATACCCTGTATTAAAGTGTTCAAGTGTCCGTTTCTTTAGGGAACCGCCGATGAGTCAATTAATAAACTTACTGAACAGATAAATAACGCAGGAACGTCTACGCACTGTGAAACGACACAGACACACATTGCCCAACCGAAATAGGATAAACCAAGAGGGGGGGGGGCTTTGTAACGTCTAGTTTACCTCTTGTGTGTTTTTTGGTTCATTGATTTTTTTGTGCAGCCTATTAACCAAAGGATGGAGGTTGATTTGAGGTCATTTTGTGGTTATGATTTCATTTCAGAGGCTGCAGAACGGATAAGAAAGAACCAACAAGGCTTTTATAACAAACATTTTTTTCTATTTGCAGTATCAAGGCCACATATGTGTTTGTATTCACCCAATAGAAGTTCATCCATGTGAAATGAATACGTAATAAACATCATCTCACAACCTCTCCACCGGCTATAATTAACTAGGCATGTTATATATTAACATTATATACCTGGAGGGTTTTGTTGTTTTGACACTTGCACTTTGTCCAATGAAAACTTTTTGTCAAAATACAATAGCTTGCACCGATGCAAGTCTCCATACAATAATACGAATCAGATCTTCAAGGCTTCTCATGTTAACTGTTTCTATAGGCATTTTTGCCTCACTTAGCAGTGAGCGTAGCGTTCATAGTTAGCCGTCATAGCTAACATTTGTGCGTACTTTATCCCGGCTTTTCGATGTCTTTCGATATACATTAATAGAAAGCGACCACGTGTTCCACGTCGGGGTTCAAACCTAATGAAAACCAAAACGCGTGTGTCGCTTTTTGTGCACATTTCCTTTCATTTCATTTACAGTTCTCTCTCCTCGCACACCGGGAACTCACACCTCAGACACCTCACTCCTGACAGGAAGGCGTAAGTCAAGCGTGTGTTGACAGAAGCGGTTAAGCACGGACCAGCTGGCTTTTCGCTTGACAAAGAGTCGCAGCTTATCCCGGAAGGTCTCCCCGAGGAAGCTGTAGATGATGGGATTCAGGCAACTGTTGGAGAACGCCGCCAGGTTGACGATGTGGCCCGTGAGCGGGTAGTGGTGCCACAGCGCCGTGGCGGTGGCGGCGGTGGCGGTGGCGGTGGCGGCGGTGGCGGCGGTGGCAGCGGTGGTAGCAGTCAGGCGGGCCGGGTCGGCCGCGCCCTGCAGCAGCTGGATGCTGATGAACACGTTCTCCGGCAGCCAGCAGATGAAGAACACCAGCACCACCGCCACGATCATGCGCAGCGCCTTCTGCCGCCGCGGCCACAGGCCCCGGTGCTTCTGCGCCCGCATGAGCAGCCGCACGATCAGCGAGTAGCACAGGCCGATGACGGAGAAGGGCACCAGGAAGCCGATGGTCACCTCCAGCCACTGGATCTCCGCCACGTTGGCGAAGCAGAAGTGCACCTCGCTGTTGTGCTGCGTCTGCACGATGGCGAAGGGCAGCAGCGTGGCCAGCAGCGACGCCATCCAGATGAGGCCGCAGCTGAGCTTGGCGTGGCGCATGGTGCGCAGCGGGCTGCTGCTCAGCGAGCCGGCCAGCGCCACGTAGCGGTCGAAGCTCATCCACGTCAGGAAGAAGATGCTGCTGTACATGTTGACCTGCAGGAAGAGGGACATGAAGGTGCAGAGGACGGCGTAGTCGTAGTAGCGCTCGCTGAGGTTGAACACCTCGATGAGCGAGTCGGCCACCAGGATGAGGTCGGCGGCGGCCAGGTTGACGAAGTAGAGGTCCGGGATGGTCATGCGCTCGCGGTGGTTCAGGTTGACCACCAGGATGAGGATGTTGCCGATGAAGCCGATGGGGAAGAGGAGGATGGTGTAGAGGCAGGACAGGAAGAGGCCGATCACGTAGTAGGGGTTCGTGTCCGACGGGCTCTCAGCCGGATCCGACGTGGCGTTGGAGGCGTTGAGCCGCTCCGTGGCGTTGACGTAGTATATCCAAACCGCGGAGGCGGTGTGCACCTCCATGCTGGCTGCGCTGGCGACGTCGTGAGTCACGGGCCACGGGTAGGTCGCCGGCGGCCGCTACATCGTCGAACTGCGGTGGCTCCCAGTTTGTTTCGCGGAAATCGAGACTCATTTATGCTGTGTCGGCATGCTGACACGCGTCTCCTGTCATGGGAACGAAGGCATTATGGCGGCTAGTTTGACCCCCCGCGTCGACACTAGGGTTCGTCCGCCGAGAGCGGCCCGCTGACTGAACGTCGGACAGAGCGCAGAGGAAGAAGATGAAGAAGAAGAAGGAGAAGAAGGAGAAGAAACCCCATGTCTTAAAATAGCCTCATCCTCCACTCACAGTCTCTGGTTAGACTCACGTCGGCCCAAACTCAGACACCTGCAGCCGGAGGGGATGGACTTCTTTCTCCGTCTCAGTTGAGTCTTCTGCTTCTCACATGGTCCGACTCTAGTAGTGCTGGATTGTCTCTTCAAGTCCATGTGCATCTTTATTCAGCGGACCTCGGCCCAGAGACAATATTGCGGTGACACCTGAGACGTACAGTGGAAGGAGGGGAGGGGGGAGGGGGGTTGGAGGAGGAAGGGGGGGGGGAGTAAGAAGAAAATGATTGAAGGAGTAATGATAACGGCGGTAATGGCAGCCTACATGAGCAACTCATTTAACTCATCGATAACAAGCCATGTGTCGTACGATGGCTCGATTGTCGTTTTTAAATCACACACAAACGTACAAACTATCGAGTTGTACTTTTTCTGAGGCGTTAGACGGTCGGTCGCCGGCTAAGTGCATTAAAATTCAAGCTGCACACTTAAACAGATGCATTGAAACGCTCATGCGAAATCCCAAGTGAACCCTGGCTCTTTCTGAACGCGCTTGCCCCAACTTGATGACTATTAATAGTTGAAATGTTGAGAAAAAAAACAAAAAAACGCCTCCCTTTCCCGAACATGTGCACATAGGAACACATGTGCCAAAACGTGTTATTCGCTCCAGCGCCTCTTTCTTTCTTTCTTTCTTTGCTTTGCGTTTCATTTTTGCATGCAATTATTTTGTTGAATCAATTTGTTTTGCCTAACGTATAGAATTGCTTTACAGTTTACCAGACATGACATTTAAATTGAAAATGCAGTATGTAACATTTTGACATGCACTAACTTTAAAGCTACAAAAAAAGTTCAAAACTGTGATATTGAGACACTGCAGAGCGGTGGTACAGAAAGATGTGCAAAGTTTTTTCTTCCCAAAATGTCTCCCCAATTTTGTCCAAGGCCACAGCCAGTACCCGTACTTCACATACACGGAGTTGCTCTTTAAAGTATAAATATGAATAAGATAAGAAGCTGTTACCAAAGTTGCAGCCATCAGATTCTTAGTCACTTACTCTGGTCACCTGACTCATTCATGTTAGCCTTGTAGCAGCAGCAGTACCAGTCACAGTAAGGTGCATTGGAAAGCAGTACTTACTTCTTCTTCTTCTAAAAAAAAAAAAGAAGACAAAAAACCGATGGTGATTGCTAAATAAATAACTTGGTTGTTATTTCTCTTGATGCGGCTGCTGAAGAAGTGGCACAGCTTTTTTTAATCCGATGTCCAGCTGATGTGTTTTCTCTCCGCATCCACCACCTGCTGTTTGGCCCATCCCATCCGCTGGGAGGGGAGGGGACCCGGCGTCAGGGAGACAGAGGAGGACAGCAGGATGGTTTGTAAACCACAGACACTTTATTAGTCTTTTTCAGTTACCGTTCATTTCCCTCCGGTGTCCTCCTCCTCTCCCTCCTTGGTCTCCAGCAGGTGTCCAAAGAAATAAAATAAAAAACCTGAAGTAGATAGATAGATAAGTGGAGGGGAAACACTTTGAAGTGCGAGTTGTTATGTAAACCATTTATGTTTGGCTTGTATGTTATTATTCTTGTCCAGGCCGCCAAAAACTGTTGTGTGCTATATTTTTTACATGAATTTAAATTGAAGGGGGATAATTGCATTTTGGGTCGACCAAACACAATTTCTGCTTGTCATTTTAAATATGGGAAATTGTGTGATAAAATAGGCCGACGTCTGGCGTGATATGCTTTGCTATGATACGACACAATACGATATGACATGTTATAATATTATATGACGTGATATCGTATGACGTGATACAGGATTCATAGTTCTGTTTAGTTCTGATCCGATTTGTTCTGTTATCTCTAATCTTCTCTCCTGCGGTCTTCCCCTCTCTTGTCTCTTCAGATGAGGCTTAAACACCTGTTCAAGCCACTGTCAATGAGGGGGAAAATGAACAGACAATGTACCGGTCTGCAGAATAGCCCCCCTGGGAACAGGCAAGGATGCAGGGGAAAGGAAGAAAGCCAGGATAAGGATTCAGTTTGGAGATAAGCTGAGGTTTACTTCCTAATGTCCCGCGACATTTGGTCTGCACTCCTCCGTTCCTGCAGTTACACAGAGGTTAAAATCATACATACAGCATAGTAGGAAACAAATCAACATCTCAGCAACATACACATACACACCTTCTGACAACGGCGACATATTGCACAACCCCCATGGCCAACATCCTTCCTGTGAGTGTTAACCTTACATTACCTGTTAGTGTTAAGGATGGCTGGATGATATAAATGGATGGATGGATGTATTGATGCATGGGTAGATAAATGGGTGCTATTATATTAAAGTGCCTTTTTTCTGTGCGCTCCCCAATCTCCAGGTCTTATCAGATGCATTTTAATGTTTCATCTGGTCTAGACTGTCCAGTCTAGAGCTCGACCCAGAATAGTCCGTCTGCACACACAGAGGCTTCACCTGAGAGGCAAAGTCACGGGACACCAGAGAGAGCGGAGGCTGAGGATCAGACACACACAGCTTTTAGATGAGAAGTAGTTGTGGAAAAATCTAAATAGGAAATTATATTAATCATGGATGAATAAAAGTTAAATTAAGACCTAATCACTACAAAAACAGATTATTATTATTATTATTATTATTATTATTATTATTGTCACTATTATTATTATTATTATTATTATTATTTATGATGTTGTCAATAATTTACATTTGTTATATGTATATGCAAATTGGTGTGAATGTTAATATATAAATGAAACAAACATTTTGCACACTTTGCAAGCCTACACATCTTTTCAATTTAACAATGTACATATCATGAATAATGAATGTCCGGCAATTATGCAAACAATGTTTAGCACATACACAGTCTACATACACGAAGTTTAAACTCACATATTAATATTCATTTTATTTAGTTACAAACTATGGAGAATATATTTCATTCTCATTAAGTGTTTATCTAATGTCTGACTATACGTATATAATCCTATATTATTATATATTGTATAAAGTTGACCACTAGGTGGGCCACTAGGACAAGTCATGCTTATTTTCCTCTCCATGGGTTGGTTGACGTTCAAAAGGGTGTAAATGATGTAGTTTAGTAAATCATGATTACTTCTTTTGTGCTTTATTTCAGTTATCTTGTCAAGGTTATCTTTGCATCCTAATGATATATATTCTTGAGCACACATTTAACAGCCGATGTTCAAACTCTGCAAGGTAATAACATTGATGACCACTAACAAACAAATCACTTCACAGTTCACTTCAGCAGACTATTCAAGTAGCCGATGTTGTGTTTGTATATTTTAACCGTCTTGGAAAATGTAAAACACATTTTTGCTTTTAAATTAAAAAAACTGAACGCAAAGGGCATCAATTTCAATAAATAGTAAAAAACCCAACAACAACCAGTTAATACTGATGATGATTGTCATGCCAAACCAATCACAGACCAGCACAACATGAGGAACCATCCAAGCGCTGTTTGTGTACAAAATGTGGCAGCCATCCACTTGGTGGTGAGGAATGGGAGAGAGTGAAAGTGGGAGGTCTTGACTGGTTACACTGCACTGGGGGGAGGATGGGGGGGGGGAGTATAGAGGGGGGAGGATGGGGAGGGTGGGGGGGGGGGGGCACAGAAAACCCTCTCATCTGCCTCCACTTATGAGTGTGACTGGGCTGTCTCTCTGTACGGCGTCTGCTGCACGGCACGTCATACACAATCAGTCTCCTCCCCGCCGAGGGTCTGAGCCACGCTCAGGATATTTAGCTGATCCTGCCGCGTCTCATTGTCTTCTGTGTGTATCTGTTTATTGTTTTTGCTTCTCTGGCACAATTGGCTTTAGAAGAGAGGAGGGGGAGAGGGAGGGGGGGGGCGGAGGAGATGGGGGGGGGGGGGGGAGGGAGGGAGGGAGGGGATGGTGGTAGTGGTGGTGGAGAAGAAGGGTGGATTGTATTTCAAGCATCTGCTCTGGTCTGGTTGTCTTCCAAGAACTACGACGATGGGTGGGGCCAGAGAGAGAGAGAGAGAGAGAGAGAGAGAGAAACACACACACGCACACTCACACACACACACACACACACACACACACACACACACACACACACACACACACACACACACACACACACACACACACACACACATACACACCCTCTGCTGTGTACTATAGATTCAAGGAAATACAAAAAAAAAAAGTGTATCAAGGGCTGAACAGACCTGAACTCCTCTTATACCCACAATGATGTATTGTGTGTGTGTGTGTGTGTGTGTGTGTGTGAACAACCAGGAATGGGTCGACATACAGACATATATGAAAAGCTGTTGTGTTTCCAAAGATGAACCGATTCGGACGGCGACGATGGATCCGTTTTGTTACCCGGCCCCTCACAACTTCTTCCCACAACGGAGCGGATGGGGGCCCCCGTTTTTTTTGTTTTGTTTTACCTGCGGTAACAGAACCACCCGCGCTTCGGCTTTTTGTGCCAAATCTGGTTGACAGCCAACTGAAACAAACAACAGGGAGAAATAGCTCCTATACTTCATAGGTGGTCCGATATTTTATAACGTAAGACACTTTATACAGTTACGGTTGAACTTCTGCAGCGGAAAAAAAACACATTAGACCGCGAAAACACATTGAAATAGCGTGAATCTTGGCCGGCTGTTAACGTTTCCCTCCCTCTTTGTTGCACGTAAAGAGAGCACAATACACTGTACTTATGGTGGCTGGCTGGTGGCTAAATTCGGTTATTTTCTCACACATAGGCTACAGCTAAATATATATAACTCTTCCTCATCGCTCGTTTTCGTATCACAAATCTTTTCAACACACCAATCCACCAAAATGG
The DNA here is from genome assembly GCA_030340625.1 of Merluccius polli. NCBI lineage: Eukaryota > Metazoa > Chordata > Actinopteri > Gadiformes > Merlucciidae > Merluccius > Merluccius polli. The sequence goes on from JAOPHQ010001471.1 coordinate 123,951, forward strand.
TAGATTACAGGCAGGAGCCCATTTGACCTTTCAGGCCTTTTGTTTCTTCTTCTTTTTTTTAAAAACATGTTATTTCCGGCTTTTACGATGTGCCGGTGACGTGTGATATGTTGTGATGGGTCCGTATCAAATGCGTTTCGAAGTACAAGCAGAGCGAGATCAGAGGCCATCGTCATACATGGCCTACATCATACATCATTTATCAACTCCCCCCCCCGCTCATATCATCAAGGAGAGCGAAACAGAACGGCGACATGTTGGCCCCTGGCCCCCTGAAACACAGCCATTCCTTTGTTATCTTGTTGAAACTTTGCAAAAAAGTTTCAAGATTGAAATCGTTGATTATGAGCAAACACGGGCGGAGGCCTCGGTGAAAGTATATCTGTAGCTCACGTGTCACGAAACGATATTAGGCTGTGGGCCGACGAGAACTGAATAATTGCCAAGAAATGCACACTTTGACGGCGAGAGATCGTTGTCTTTGTTTTAACAAACGGCTGCGCTGCAGTCGAGGCCGAGGCCTCATAAACTCGGTTCTTGGAGGGGGGAAACCGTAACCATGGCAACTACCTTCAATCCGCTGCATTATCATATCATTTCCAGATGTAAGCATGTATAATTCAAGACCTCCACCTCACATTTGAGCTGTGTGCCGTTGTACTTTTTCTGGCTGTCTGGCCGCGGAGGACTCTTAAAAAACGCGGCTGCGAATACGGGTGGAAAGTCTGCGTTGCTGGAGGGCTGTGTTGCGTAAACGCAGCGGTGATATCACCGTTATATAGGTTACAGAAACCTGCAGCTGATGCATTATTATGGGATGGGATTGCTCTCATGATGCATACAAATCAAGATGAGTAGACCTTAGGAGTATTGTGTTTTCACTATTGACTGAATTGATATTGAATACAATCATTATAATGTCATTATCTATATTTTGTATACTTTATATTTTTTATCTTAGTTATATTTTACATTCATGTGTAGTGCTGTTTGCACCGAGGATAAGAGGGAAACGCAATTTCAATCCTCTGTATGTCGTGTACATATGGC
>JAOPHQ010001472.1:0-121281 GCA_030340625.1 Merluccius polli
AAAATAAATAAAATAAAATAAATAAAAGGTGTCCTATGACAACAAGTTACAACTCCAAAATCCACATTGAAAAAACTAAAACGAGCAGTGGCAAAAATAACTGCAGTGAGTGCAGTGAGTGAAGGGAGAGAATGTCTCTATGATGTCCTCTATGATGTCCTCTATGATTTGACAACATTACATTTGGCAAAATCGGTGTTTATTTGGGATGATCATTTCCGTAAATATGATTGGGGAGTAACCCGACGAGGTGTCCATTAACAGAAATGAATGGACGACGCGGAGGCGTGAACCGTCCGACGCGAAGCGGAGGGTTGCTTCCGCGAAGTACCATGGTCACTTACGAAAGAATGAAATATGTAATCAATTAATAATACTTTAATGTGTTTTAGAGTTGAAATCGTGAGGGTTTTTTTATTTGTACAAGTCGAGCGGACTATTTAATATCTCCCGTATGCAGGCGTTGCTAAGCAACGTGGCCATAGCGTCTTCATAGCGTCAACGTCTTTCCTAGGTGTAAATCAAAGATGGTGTAAATAAACACTTTTTAACCTACACTCTCCAGCCAATCGGAGTAATTCTGTTTTTAATGACTTCATCAAGTAACTTTCCGTGATCAACGATGTCGGTAAATTGGCTGTGCTACAACAGTAGTTGCGCGTGTGGCGTGCGGGCCTTTTAAATAAAAAAAAAAGCAAGAACGAACATTCTGAAGGGGGGCAAATGCGACATAAGCGACTTAGGTGGAGTGGACAAGGTGGATTCCTCTTTGTGAGCTTTCGGTGTGAACGCACAGAAAGACACAAGGCGCTGCGTTCCAAGTTTCATATTAGTATCTGTAAATGGCATCGGCGCATTATTTGTTCGTACTCGTCGATACCGATGCCAGCATTTTAGTGCGGTATCGGGGCCCCTCCCGATACTAGTATCGGTATCGGTGCAACACTAGTTAAAACCCACGCGCGCGCGCGCGCACACACACACACACACACACACAGGAGAATGCGCTGTTTCATCCGCGTGCACACACACACACACACACACACAGGAGAACGCGCTGTTTCATCCGCGCGCACACACACACACATAAAACTGTACTGTATCTTGATTACTTGACTTGATTTGTGTGTGTGTGTGTGTGTGTGTGCAGACAACATGCAAGATCATCACGTGTGTGTGTGTGTGTGTGCAGACAACATTGAAGATCATTACTGCCCTCTCGCTTAACTCTACTCTACACCAGCACCTGCTTGATTTTCTTGCATGACTTACATGACTTCCTCAATAATATATGGGGACGACTGGGCCAGAGCCAGGCACACTCAAAATTTCTTTAGAAATTTTCTAGTTATTATTATTCTTACGTTTCTTACACGTTTTTTCGGTCGACTTCTCCTCCCGCAGCTTTGGTCACACATACACAAAAAAGGTATCAAAACGTGCGGCTCTGCCGGGGCAAGTGTGCTAAGACTTTTGTGAAAATAATACGAATTTTTCGCGACGTAAGTCGCGAAAAACAGCGAAAAAAGTCCCATAGAGAATGAATGGGAGGAGGTAAAAAAACAAGACTTTTCGTACTGCCTACTGCTGTCTGCTGCTCCGGCATACTTTCACCTAGAAACTCAATTTAACCTTTAAACAGTAGACACAAGTGTTGTGTATTTGGTCTACTATTCCACGTTTTGATACGTCATATCGTTTTTAATCAATCACTGATCAATGACCATGATCATTTTGGGATAAATTATGAGATTATAATGGGTGTGTATTGCGAGGAATGTTCGTGTCAGAGTGCAGGTTAGAGTGGGAGAGAGCCCAAAATTAATCCAGATTTTTTCTCTTTCCACGCTGCTCGTGGCCACAGTTTACACTTTACACACATGATTCTTTCCAAATTTGTAGACATACTTGTTCTGTCTCTCACAATGTGCTCAAAAAATCAGAGAGACTTACAGAATTTGAATTAGCAGCCTCTAAGTGCAGCCAGTCTGTCTCTTCTCCTCATTAACTTATTAATTAAATTAAGGGTAAGCATCGACTCATTTCCGGTCTACCTCTTGCTCTGTGTGTACACTGTTTGGTGTTGTAGCTGTCGGTGAACGCTGAATATACATTTGTTTTACTCGTTACAGCGGTTATTTACCCGCTTAAACATTTAAAGTCTTCACACGCTAGTTACATTAAGCATTAGCAGTTAGCGATGTCTTCTCCCTCTTCCTCTGCTCCTCTGTCCTGCTCAGTGTGCCAAATGTTTAGTTACTCCTCCACCTCTTTTAGTGATAATGGTACCTGTATTAAATGTAGTTTATTTAGTGCGCTGGAGGTGAGGATTAGTGACTTAGAGGCCCGGTACCGCACCACACCGTCTCCGGTAGTCTGTGCGGGCCGGCCGGCGGTAGCTCTAGTTAGCCGTCCCCCGGTAGACCCCGAGCAGCCGGGAAGCCACGGAGAGTGGGTGACTGTCCGGGGGAAGCGTAGCGGCAACCCACTGAAGCCCACGGCTCACCACCAGCCCATTCACGTTTCTAATACGTTTTCCCCACTCAGCGACGCACCCGCTGAGGAGCAGACTCTGGTTATTGGCTCTTCTATAGTCAGAAACGTTAAGTTAGCGAAGCCAGCGGCCATAGTCAAATGTATCCCTGGGGCCAGAGCGGGCAACGTTGAATCCTATTTAAAACTGCTGGCGAAAGACAAACGTAAATATCATAAGATTGTTATTCACGTCGGCGGTAATGACTCCCGATTACGCCAATCGGAGGTCACTAAAATGAATGTGGAATCGGTGTGTAGATACGCCAAAACAATGTCGGACACCGTAGTTTTCTCTGGACCCCTGCCCAATGTGACCAGTGACGTCATGTATAGCCGCATGGCGTCCTTCCACCGCTGGCTGTCCAGGTGGTGTCCAGCAAACCATGTGGGCTTCATTGATAATTGGCAGCCTTTTTGGGGAAAACCTGGTTTGATTGGGAGAGACGGCATCCATCCCACGTTGGATGGAGCGGCTCTCTTATCCAGGAATATGATGCAGTTTATTTCTAAAACCTGACAGTCCAGAGTTGGGACCAGGAAGCAGAGTTGCTGTTTAACACACTTCTCTGCGCTTCCTCTAGTACAGTCCCCCACCCACCACCCCATAGAGACTGTGTCTGTCCCCCGACCGCCTACATTATGTAAAGAAATAAAAACAAGAGGCGTTAACCATGAAAACCTAATAAAAATTAAAACCAACTCCTCAGTAGCACAAAATAAAATAATTAAATGTGGACTGTTAAATATCAGGTCTCTGTCATCCAAAGCTGTTCTAGTGAATGAATTAATATCAGATTATGATATTGATTTGCTTTGTCTTACTGAGACCTGGTTGTCCCATGAGGATTATGTTAGCCTAAATGAATCCACCCCCCCCAGTCATATTAATACTCACATTCCCCGAGGCGCAGGCCGAGGAGGTGGAGTAGCAGCTATATATGACTCGGGGGTTTTAATGGACCCTAAACCAAAACTAAATTATAATTCATTTGAAAGCATTATTTTTAGTCTTTCTCACCCAAACTGGAAAACACTGGAGCCAGTCCTATTTGTTATAGTGTACCGCGCTCCTGGACCGTACTCTGATTTTATATCTGAATTCGCAGAGTTTCTATCAAGTTTAGTTCTTAAATCAGATAAAGTAATTATTGTAGGTGATTTTAATGTCCATGTGGATGTTACAAATGACAGCCTTAGTAATGCATTTACCTCATTAATAGACTCAATCGGCTTCTGTCAGAGTGTGAATAAACCAACCCATTGTTTTAATCACACTCTTGACCTTGTTCTATCATATGGCATGGATATTGAACATTTAATAGTTTTTCCACATAATCCTCTCCTATCTGATCATTATTTAATAACTTTTGAATTTCTATTATTTGACTATAAGCCATTAAGCAAAACTTCCTACAGCAGATGTCTATCTGACAGCGCTGTAGCTAAATTTAAGGAGGAGATTGCATCAGTGTTTAATTCAATGCCATATCTGAATATAACGGAGTCCTATATTAACTTTAGTCACTCCCAAATTGATAATCTTGTTAATAGTGCTGCAGGCTCTCTACAATCAACATTAGATTCTATCGTTCCTAGAAAACAGAAAATAATAAAACACAGGAAACTAGCACCGTGGTACAACCAACAAACTCGTCAATTAAAACAAGAAACAAGGAAATCAGAAAGGAAATGGCGCGCTTCCAATTTATTAGAAAATCGCTTAATATGGCAAAATAATCTTAAAAATTATAGAAAGGCCCTCCGTAATGCCAGAGGAGCCTTTTACTCGGCACTAATAGAAGAAAATAAAAACAACCCCAGGTTCCTCTTCAGCACTGTAGCCAGGCTGACAGAGAGTCCCAGCTCTATTGAGCCATGTATCCCTATCAACTTAAGTAGCAATGACTTCATGAACTTCTTTTATAATAAAATTATTACTATTAGAGAGAAAATTAGTCACCAAATGCCCTCAATAGGTATCGCAGGCTCTCCAACATCAGACACTTTGACTGGTGCAAACTTAGATGTGTATTTGGAGTGTTTCTCTGCTGTCAGTCTTCATCAGTTAACTTCTATAATTTCTTCATCGAAGTCATCAACTTGTCTGTTAGACCCCATCCCAACTAGGCTGCTTAAAGAAATTGTACCCTTAATTGGCACTTCTTTACTGGAAATGATTAATCTTTCTTTATTATCAGGATATGTACCACAGTCCTTTAAAGTAGCTGTAATTAAACCCCTTCTTAAAAAGCCCACTCTTGACCCTGGGGTTTTAGCCAACTATAGACCGATTTCTAATCTCCCCTTTCTGTCTAAAATTCTGGAGAAAGTAGTCGCCAAACAATTGTGTGACTTTCTACACAACAATAGTTTATTCGAGGATTTCCAGTCAGGATTTAGAGTTCATCATATCACAGAGACAGCTCTGGTTAAAGTTAATAATGACCTTTTGATTGCTTCTGACAATGGACTTGTCTCTGTACTTGTATTATTAGATCTTAGTGCTGCCTTTGACACCATTGATCATAGTATTCTTTTACAGAGACTCGAGCATGAAATTGGCATCAAAGGAACCGCACTAAGCTGGTTTATGTCATATCTATCAGATCGTTCACAGTTTGTACACGTGAATGATGAATCTTCAATAAATACTACAGTTAGTCATGGAGTTCCACAAGGTTCTGTACTTGGACCAATACTATTTACTTTATATATGCTCCCTTTAGGCGATATTATTAGAAAGCACTCCATTAACTTTCATTGTTATGCAGATGATACGCAGTTATATCTATCGATCAAACCCGATGAAATTAATCAATTATCTAAATTACAAACATGTCTTAAAGACATAAAATCCTGGATGAGCTGCAATTTTCTGATGTTAAACTCAGAGAAAACCGAAATTCTTGTACTTGGCCCCAAAAACCTTAGAGACTTAATGTCTACAGATATAGCTACTCTAGATGGCATTACATTGGCCTCTAGCACCACTGTCAGGAATCTTGGAGTTATCTTTGATCAGGATCTGTCATTTAATTCCCACATAAAGCAGACCTCTAGGACTGCCTTTTTTCATTTACGTAATATTACAAAAATCAGACGCATCCTATCAAAGACAGACGCAGAAAAACTAATCCATGCATTTGTTACCTCAAGGCTGGATTACTGCAACTCCTTATTATCAGGTTGTCCAAATAAATCCATTAAGATGCTTCAATTAATTCAAAACGCTGCAGCGCGAGTACTGACAGGAACTAGGAAAAGAGATCACATCTCTCCTGTACTAGCTTCTCTGCATTGGCTCCCTGTAAAATTTAGAATAGAATTTAAAATCCTCCTCCTCACCTATAAAGCTCTTCATGGGCAGGCCCCTTCATATCTCAAAGAGCTCATAGTACCCTACTACCCCACTAGAACACTGCGTTCTCTGAATGCAGGGCTACTGGTGGTTCCAATAGTTTCTAAAAGTAGAACCGGAGCCAGAGCCTTCAGTTACCAAGCTCCTCTTCAGTGGAACCAGCTTCCAGTTGTGGTTCGGGAGGCAGACACCCTCTCCACATTTAAGAGTAGGCTTAAGACGTTCCTCTTTGATAAAGCTTATAGTTAGGGCTGGATCAGGTGAGTCCTGAACCATCCCTTAGTTATGCTGCTATAGGCCTAGACTATCGGGGGATTTCCCTTGGTGCACTGAGTCTCTCTCTCTCTCTCTCTCTCTCTCTCTGTGTGCACACATTCATGTCCCATTAATGCATGTTACTAACACTTCTTCCCCGGAGTTCTTGTGTTTTCTCGTCTCGCAGGTTCTCATGGATCCTGGCGGAGCCTCCATGGTCCTGCTTGACTGCCATTGCTAATATCAGTTACCAGTTATATACAGTTACTGTTGTTGCTGCTCACTGTCCCCCATCATTGGTGCTAGTGCATTGATGTAGTTGCTTGCTCTCTCTCTCTCTCTCTCTCTCTCTCGCTCTCTCTCTCTCCCAACTGGTCAAGGCAGATGACCACCCACCTAGAGCCGAAGGGTCTGTCCAAGGTTTCTGCCTTTTAACAGGCAGTTTTTCCTTGCCCCCGTGCCAAGTGCTTGCTCATGGTGGTACTGTTGGGTCTCTGTAAATGTTATTAGGAGTTTGGTCTAGACCTGCTCCATTTGAAAAGTGCCCTGAGATAACTTCTGTTATGAATTGGCGCTATACAAATAAAATTGAATTGAATTGAATTGAATTAACTCCAATACAAATATTTTCAGAGAGAAGCAGAACGGACCCGTTTTAAACTTGCAAGTGTGTCCACAATATTTACTGTAGAAACACTTTAGAAACACCAAATCATTCAGGAAGTCCTTACAGTGATGATGGTCTTGTTTTGTTTTCTGATACGTGCTACCGTTTTGTCAGAATAAGCCCAAATGTGAGACCAGTGCAGAGGCAGAAAAGCGCTATTTTTCTCAACGTTTCTTTTAGCCTCAGCCTGGGGGCTATCGCGCGCAGGTGTGCGCGCGTGATCTAATTACGGTTGGTTAGTCAGTTTAACTGGCGCGAGGCTGTTGTCAGGCAAACCCTACAGATATCCGCCGTCTGATTGGACGGCGGATACAAGAGGACTCCTATTGGTCACCGCCGATCTGCTCTTCCGCGTTGATCACGGTACATAGGAAAACATTGCTTTATGATGGCCGCGGTACACGGGAAAGAGATGGCGGCGGTAGACGGGAACTGCTTCTGGTAAGAGTCGCCGTTTTGAAGCTCAAATACAGGTCAACGGTGGTGTGTTAAAACCCACGCGCGCACACACACGCGTTTTCTTTTTCTTTTCCAATAGCCCCGCTGTTTAGCGACCCGGCTGAAACACGGGAGGACACGGTATATTTATCAAAGCTTGGTCGCCGTGCTTAGGCTATAGCCACACTAGGTTTTGAATCTCAAATGGACCATTGGTTTATACACTGTTACACCAGTCAGCAAATATGCTACAGGTCCACAGTGGTGTGTTAAAACCCCCCGCACACACGCGTTTTTTTCCAATGTCCGCGCAGTATATGACTCGTCTGAAACGCGGGAGGACATGCTGTATTTATCAAATTGATTGGGTCTTATTAGTCATACATACCATTTGTCATTTAATCCTTCTTGTGTGGGTACTCCTTTCCCATTGCCATGGCTTGCTCCGCGACGGATAATGTTCTGTGTACCGTTCCAATATGTCGCCGTATTTACTTTACCAGGGCCGTGTTCCGATATCCGTACTACCCGTACTTAGTATACTTAGTTTGAGTACGTAGGGTGTTCCGATTATGATCGCGGCAAAAGAAGTGTACTTGAAAGGACCCGTATGTGTACTCAAAACGGCCAAAATGCTGAGTGTGCTACGGGGTACACTATGCGTACTCAACGGCAGCCATCTTAGCTACGTAGCGGAAGAGGCGGAGCCGCGCTCAGAGAACGTCTAATGAATTCATCTGTTTGGCGGGTGACGCGGCCGCGCAGCTGATGTCATTTCCGTTAAATGCGCCACAGAGTAACAGCACTAACATCTGAAGCTCTGCGTACCTATTGAGTGCGGATAGTGTACTATGTTGAAGTGTACTCACGGAAGTTAGTGTACTCACAGATATCGGAACACGGCCCATGACTCCCAAATCTATGTTTTCCGCCGCCTTCAATGCCTTAAGGCCGCAGCATGCTCGCCGTTCCCAATCTGTCGCTTGACAATGACGTCACGTGAGCGCCGGAACTACTCGCGCTGGAGGCCGCGAGAGTAGTTGCAGTCTTCTCCTGAACAGAGGTGGCGCCACCAACTTTGCCATTACTACACACTAGAAGAAGAGATCTACTAATACTGGTATGGAGGACTAAACATGACTTAAGTATAAATAAATAAATGAATGAATGAATAAATAAATATGTAAATAAATGCATAAATAATAAATAAATGCATGAATAAATGTATAAATAAATACAGGAATAAATAAATGTGTAACCCTCTCTCTCTCTCGCTCTCCAGCGACCCACTGCTACTCTGCGTTGTGTTCTGTTGGTTATTTTGGCGGGTGGCTGTGAGCAGAAGAATCCACACGGGAGATGAAGAGGTTCGGGAATGGTGGCGAGATGTTTTATTTTCCAGCACAGTCTGTAGAGTTGATAACGCACATCTCGTTCTTAATAAGTACATTCATATATTTAACACAGTTATCGTTATTCCATAGATAAACAAAATCGCCAGCTATGCCAATCACCCAGCATTCAACTGCTCAACAGTTTAACATTCAAATTAGCTCACAAAAAATTGTTCTGGTTATTGATCTGATGGCTGAGACGCCATCGCTTAAAGAGGGGGTGGATGTAGGGCAGTGTATCTGTTGGCCACTAGATGGCGCTTTAGCCCTTGGTTGTCGATCCGAGTTTGTTTTACATTAATGCTTTTTGATTCCTCTGATACACCGTAGAGTTGATGCGAGTTTCGTGTACGACACCATTTTGCTTTAGATGTGCGTTTTCAACTCTACAGGTGAGTCGTGTTATTTCGATGGGTGAAATGGATGGGAGATATCTTAGTGAATACCAACTCCAGGCTGGCATCGCTGTCCGATTGGCTTTCTTCCGGGGTTACACCGCTGCCTCGCTCCACTGGGAGGAACATACACTGGGTAAGGAGGTTCCGGTGCACCACCCTCTCTGCTTCTCCATCCTCCAGACGCACCACGTATACAGGCAGACTTGATTGCTTCTTCACTACAACATAAGGACGGGCATACCACCGGTCTCCCAATTTCTGCCTCCCCTCCACATGACAGACTTTGACTAAGACTCTATCCCCGGGACTAAACTCTTCACTCTTGGCTTTCTTGTCATAGTACTTTTTCTGTTGTTCCTTCGCCTGATGTGAGGTCTGATTAGCAAAGGCATAGGCCTCTGTCAGTGAGTCATGCAGAGTCTGGACATATTCAGTGTAGCCACATGGCTTGTTAGTGATGGGGGAGCCGAATATCAAATCGACTGGGAGCCGAGGATGTCTACCGAACATCAGGTAGTATGGGCTGTATCCAGTGGAGTCGTGTCGTGAACAGTTATAAGCATGTGTCATGGCATCCACTTGCTCATGCCACCGAGGCTTCAGGTGTGGCTCTAAAGTTCCCAGCATGTTCATTATGGTACGATTGAACCTTTCAGTGGTCCCGTTACCCTGGGGATGGTAGGGCGTTGTGCGCGTTTTGACGATGCCTGTGCACTTACACAACTCTTTCACAACTGCACTTTCGAAGTTGTGCCCTTGGTCTGCATGTAGCTTTGCAGGGAACCCAAATCGGCAGAAGAGGTTCCTCCACCGTACTCGAGCCACTGTGCCTGCTTTTTGGTCCTTCGTGGGGTAGGCCTGCGCATAACGAGAGAAGTGATCGGTGACGATGAGCACATTTTCAATAACACCTTTAGACTTTTCGAGCGATAAAAAGTCAATGCAAATCAGTTCCATGGGGACACTGGTATGGATACTGACGAGTGGAGCCCTGACCGTGGAGGTGGGAGTCTTCCTGAGGCAACACCTCTCACATTGCTCGCACCAAGCTTTGATCTCTTGAAACATTCTCGGCCAATAGAATCGCTCTCTTATTGTCTGTAGTGTTCGCTCGAATCCTAAGTGCCCCAAGTCGTTATGGAGGGCTGATTTAACAGCTACCCGCAGCCTCTCCGGTAGTATAAGCTGCTCCACCACTCCTCTCTGGCAGTCCTTGACGCGGCGGTACAAGATGCCTCTTCTCACCACTAACCTCCTCCACTCTTTTAAAAGAAGGCCCCCATTAAGGCCCACTTCCATCCTTTCACCGCGACTTGGCTTTTGATTACGGCTTTTGCCCGTATCTCCTGGATGGTCATCGCGGGCAGTGCCTCCATCCCAACATCTCCATACAGCTCACTGGACTCCGGCAGCAGACTACTCCCAGGCCCGGCAACGCTTTCTCCCAGGACCTCCTCTGGTTCCTGGCTGGCCTGAGCCTCCTCACGCCTTCGCTCACCTGTCTCCACTCGCTGGGGGCAGGTCTGCAGGACCTCCGTCACCTCCTGATTGGACATGCGTGAGAGGGCATCAGCGTTGGAGTTATCTTGTCCTCTCCGATACTGAATGTCAAAGTCGAATATGGACAGGTGCGAAACCCAGCGCTGGCCTGTCGCATCGAGTTTGGCAGAGGTCATAACATACTTCAGGGGATTGTTATCGGTAAGAACAGTGAACTTACGGCCATAGAGATGGTCATAGAACTTGTCGGTGGCTGCCCACTTGAGAGCGAGGAATTCGAGTTTGTGTGCAGGGTACCTTGTCTCCGGTGGGCTCAAGCCTCTGCTAGCATACGCGATAACTTTCTCCATTCCGCCTTGGACCTGCGCTAACACAGCGCCAAGCCCCTCTCTTGATGCATCAGTCTGCAGGAGGAACGACAGGTTGTAGTCTGGGTAACCCAGCACCGGAGCACCCACCAACTTCTCTTTCAAGGACTGAAAGGCCTCCTCACATTCAGACGTCCACGAGAAAGGTTGGTCAGGCTCCGGGTTCTTCTTGGCCCCTCTCTTCTTCTTCCTGGGGTCACCGGAAGTGAGGCGGTATAGGGGAGCTGCCAGGCCGGAGTATCCCTTCACATAGCGCCTGTAGTAGCCTGCAAATCCTAAAAACTGAAGCACTTCTTTCCGGTTGGTGGGTGCCAGCCACTCCTTAACCTTGTCGATCTTCTCTGGGTCCGTCCTGATGCCGTTAGCCGACACCAAGTGACCCAGGTAATAATAATAATAATAATACATTTATTTTCTATTGCGCCTTTCAATGACCCAAGGACGCATAACACAAAAGAAAGGGGAGGAATACAGCAGAGACACAAGGAGAGTGGAGGAAAAAAAACCATATCCCAGCCTGAAGTCCGGGGGGGGGGGGGGGGGGGGGGGACTACAGATTGGGCACAGGAAAAAAAAACCTCAGCAGAGCACATAAAACAGTACACTTAACAACATGAAACAACACAGGCTCAGGGTCAGAAGCGGCAGTCAATAGACGCCAGCGTTCTCTGACACACTGAAGACATAATAGGACACAGTAGACGCAGACGCAGCGAGGACGTGGGAAGCACCTGGGGTGAGTGGCATCATCCAGCCACTGAAAGTCAGTCTCAAAGTTCTTGGCGATAACACAGCCATGGAGACGGCCTTGATCAGGGCTCAGGGAATGTCAACAAATCACAGGCGCTTGTGGGAGAAGGGGAGGGTGAGGGAGAGAGAGCTCGTTGGAGTATCCTTCGGGAGGAAGACGTTGAACCAGCAGTGGCCTTGGCCAAGGCCACGGCTGATATGAGGGCCGAAAGTAGATAGGATTGGAATTTTTTGGGTGAGGGGCGAATTTAAGCCTCTCCGCGGTTCTGGTCCATAAAGCGATCCAGGTTCCGATGTAGAGCAGTGAGGTAGTTCACTTCTTCCCTAACAAACTGGCACTTGGAGGGCTTGAGCTTTAGGCCATGCTCCCGAAGACGGTCAAAGACGAGTTGCAGCCTCGCTAGATGATCACTGAACGACTTGGAAAATATTATAATGTCGTCCAGGTAAATAAGTAGATGGGTGAAGTTCAGGTCCCCGAAGCAGCAGGTCATTAGCCTTTGAAAAGTGGAGGGCGCATTCTGCAAGCCAAATGGCATCCTATTGGCCTCAAAAAGCCCCATGGGCGTGCTAAACGCGGTCTTGTGCTTGTCATGTTCAGCTACTTCCACCTGCCAGTAACCGGAGGTTAGGTCAAGGGTAGAGAAGTACTTGGCTTGGCCCAATGACTCTAGAGCCTCCTCGATCCTTGGCAGTGGAAACGCGTCTCGGGTGCTGCAGGAGTTCAGCCTCCTATAATCTATACACAATCGTAAAGACCCGTCTTTCTTGGTTACGACCACCACTGGGGAGGCATAGGGACTTTTGCTGGGACGGATGACTCCTGTCGCCTCCATATCCACCAACAGCTGCCTCACATCTTGCCACTGGGATGGGGGTATCTTTCGGTATGGCAGTCGGAAAGGCCTGGAGTCCACCAACGGAATCTCATGCTGTATGGTGGTAGTGTGGCCATAGTCAGTGGGGTGCTGGGAGAACACACCTATATTCTTATCTAGCAGCTCTTTAAGCTGAGCACGCTGGTTCTCGTCCTCCACTGCTGCTTCGCTAAGGTCAACACCACAACTGGCTACCACTTGATCCAGACTAAGACATGCCTCTTTATTCCCAGTTTCACCCCGCTTCTTGGCAGAAAACTCCACCACATTGTGCACCAGGACAGCGTTGGCAAGATGTGTGTGTGGTCGGATGGTGATATCATGCTGAGAGAGATTCATCACCCTGACAGGTATACAGCCTCTCTTTACATCCACAAGGACTTTCGCGACTAAGAGGTCCTGGGGGACCTTCAAGGTGGCCTGGCCTTCGACCAAGGCAGTATAAGTCTTCCTCTGCGGACCAGCTTTGATCTTGCATCTCAAATCCATTTCTTTCCCTCCCGGAATACATATTTTATGACCAGTGTACACAGCAGGGCCTACAATGTCATGCATTTCATTTGGCTCGGCGCTCCCAACCTTCAGCATGGCTGTGTACCACTCTGGATGCTGCTCTTTGACCCGATGCAGAAACTGTTGGCCATAGGCTGCTTGAAGGTGGCTCCGGGAGGCACGGATGACATTGGTTCCCACCAGGAGGGGGACTGACGAGCGATAGTCCGAGTCAGGAACAACGAAGGTAGGCACAGCTTTATACTCTTCCCCAAGCACCTTCAGGTCCACTTGAAGCACGCCATGATAGCGCACTGCCTGGCCTGCTGCGCCCTCAATGGAGATTTTGGACAGCTGTAGCTTCTTGTGCTTTAGAACTGGATGGCTCTGCCAGTAGCTGTAGGTGAGGCTGGTTATCTGGGAGCCAGAGTCAATGAGAGCTCTGCACGTTTTGCCATTGACTTCCACATTTCCTTCATTCCTGGGACCCACAAGGGGAGTTTCCTCTTCAGTGTGACCCTTTTCAACTGGTGGGTGGGGCCCTTGCTGCACGCCCATGGTTGCCCCAGCTACCATGGGCTTTAAGCGTTTAAAGGCTGAGAGGGGTGGGGTGTGCGTCCCTCAGTAGGGGCGTTAGGCTGGGGGGCGGCAGCCAGGTTGATATCTGGGAGCACTGCCCGGCAAACTCTGGCTGTATGCCCCAGCTTTCCACACCGGAAACAGGTGAAGCCTGAGTTCTGGTTCGCCCTCCCCGGCACTGAAGCGGCGGTTGGTGGGGAGGCAAGGGGGGGAGACGCTATTCTCAGCTCCAGGTGGGACAACTTTGCCATCTGTTCCTCCTGGCTAAGGGCCAGCTTCTTCACCATCTCTGTCAGCTCTGACAATTCAGACACAGGCTTTTTTCTCTCTCTTCTCACATTTCCATTATACTCCGACGTAATTTGCACCTGTGTGAATGCCTTCTTTGGTTTGTTGAGGGGATGAAACTTTTTAACTTCTCTAGCCAAGTGGCGGAGCTCGGCCTGCAGCTCACGGAAGCTCAAGAGTCTGGGAATCATTGGTGCAATACGCATATACATGTCCTCATCGTTAAGGCCCCTCATGAACTGTCGCGTCAGTTTACTATCGCGTTCGGGAAAGGGCTCGCCCCCTCTTTGCTTGTCTTCCACCGCCCGCAATTTCGCCTCAAGTGCTATGGCGTACGAGCAGGCGGACTCACCCGAATTCTGTCTCCGCTCATAAAAGTCGGCCAAGGGGTCTAGAGAGCCTTGTGTGTCACCGTACTCTGCCCTCAGTTCCTCAAATGCCTTCACTGGGGTTTGGTCATATGGAGGTAGATTAAGGATCAGCTTCCGGGCCTCGCTGCTCAAGTGACGCACAACAGTGGAAAAGCGGCGGTGTGGGGGGAGCTCAATCGCATCCAGAAGGTACTGCATGTCGCGCACCCAATCCTCCACTAGTATCTTGCAGTCTGGGTTCCCAGTGAAGACCTGAACATTTTTTACCTGATGAGTTTGCACAAGACCCCCATAAGCTACCATTGGAGGTCTTCGGCTGTGCATGGCCCGACCAGGATTGTTCGATTGCGGCATACATGGGTTGGTGTACAGGCTGGAAGGTTTAGTCGGAGGGAGGTCTCCATCAAGCGCGTCGATGTGAGGGCCTGGAGTGGCGGTTTGGGGGTATGGTGGCTCCAGGAGCACATCAGCAGCCGTATGGTCAAACGCTACATGGGAGCTATAGGGGGTTATGCTTGGTACCCACGCATCATCAGTGTACAGGGGCGTTGGCCTGGCTCCGATATAGCTTTGGCCCTGAGCACCATGATATGCGGTGTCAGAATCAGAGAAATGCACATAGGGTCTCTGCCCAGTAACAGAGGGAGTACTTCTAGTGTTCAACCCCGACGATGATGTCATAACATTTGGCACAGGCGTCCGGGGCATAAGGGGGGGATATGGATGGTTCGGATAGACGTGCGGGCTAGGCCCAATAGGCCAGTTGGCAGTTGGGCAGTTGGCATCTGACCTGTTTTTAACTGACCTGTTTGCCTGGCGACTCCTTGCGTCTGGACTGGTGTCCATACGAAACGGCGGCACCTGTCCCGAAGCTCCAGTGCCAGGCAGCCTTGGAGTATAGGCTGGGGAAGTGTACTGGGCGAAGGGCGTGAGCCTTTGAAGAGGCGGGACAAATCGCTCCAGGGGCGGTGGGGTATCGCTTTGTATCAGCACTTGAGCAGGCTGGAGGCTGAGCACGCCAGCAGGAGGCACATTTAATTTCTGTGCCATGTCGCTATGTGAAATGCAGATTAAATGGACGTGATATAGGCTTATCAATTAAATCCACAGCAATATCCAGCCCCTAATCACAGTAAGAAGAAAAAAAAAAATAATAATAATAATGAAAAAAAAATAGTCACATAGGCTAAATGTAGTCAGGAAAGAAAAAAATTAATAAATAATAATAATCAACATTCAGACAACAAGGCAAAGGATATCACAGCGCTGCATCAATACAGTGGTTCGGCAGTCGACTTATGTTCACTTCAGTAACACAGTTCAATGTCCAATGCACATGCGTACTGAAAAATACCAGTCTCGTTGTTCCACCAACCGGGTGGTCACGGCACCAAAGATGTAACCCTCTCTCTCTCTCGCTCTCCAGCGACCCACTGCTACTCTGCGTTGTGTTCTGTTGGTTATTTTGGCGGGTGGCTGTGCGCAGAAGAATCCACACGGGAGATGAAGAGGTTCGGGAATGGTGGCGAGATGTTTTATTTTCCAGCACAGTCTGTAGAGTTGATAACGCACATCTCGTTCTTAATAAGTACATTTATATATTTAACACAGTTATCGTTATTCCATAGATAAACAAAATCGCCAGCTATGCCAATCACCCAGCATTCAACTGCTCAACAGTTTAACATTCAAATTAGCTCACAAAAAACGAACTCCAGTGTGGTATTCACTAAGATATCTCCCATCCATTTCACCCATCGAAATAACACGACTCACCTGTAGAGTTGATAACGCACATCTAAAGCAAAATGGTGTCGTACACGAAACTCGCATCAACTCTACGGTGTATCAGAGGAATCAAAAAGCATTAATGTAAAACAAACTCGGATCGACAACCAAGGGCTAAAGCGCCATCTAGTGGCCAACAGATACACTGCCCTACAAATGCATAAATAAATGTATAAATAAAAGAATGAATAAAATAATAAATAAATGCTTTATATTTATTTCTACATCTCTACATTTCTACATTTATTTATTCCTGTATTTCTGTGTCCATATGTAAATGAGGTAGGAGGTCCTAACCTCAGTCAACAGCATGATTGGTCAAATCGGAGAGCCAGACAAAAGCAAATGATTCCCGATCCCAAGGCTTCCTCCCTGTAATGTCATTCTTTTATTTATACATTTATTTATTTATGCATTTATGTATGCATTTATTTACGTATTTATTTATTTCAGCATTTATTTATACGTTTATTTATGCATTTATTTATTTATTTATTTATACTTAAGTCATGTTTAGTCCTCCATATGCTGGTACCCCTGTGTCTTTAATTTCTTACACATCATTAGACATTCAGTTAAGGTTTAGTTCACCGGGATGTCTCTCACTATACAGCATTATGGCTGTCTATTACTTTACATTGCTATTATTCTACATCACTGCCACACCTGGTCAGCCATCAACATTCCTGTATGGCAGCAGTTCTCATATGAATAGTGTTTGTACGCATCTATCTTAATAACTTAAAGATTATCTTATATACTTTTATTTTATAACTTAATCCCGCTTTGAGATAGTTTTTCAGCCACGTAATTCCACTCGTCTTTGACCACAACAGTAGACAGCACTTGCGTAAAACCATGGTTTATTAGCGAAAAAATATAGGCCTACACCACACAATAAAATATAACATATAATGAAAGAAGCCTTAGCAACAAGGCGCATTACAATGTGCCTTCGAACTCGTCCATGTTCCTGTTTTCGCTTTGTCGCGCAGCGCTGAAAAACGAGAGGTGCGCGACACGGCGCAACCGGGCCAAAATCCTGTCACACCGGCGAGATCTATGTCATTTTGACGTCACAATGTCGCGCGATAGCTTGGGAACGGTGAGTATACTGCGGCCTTCTTTCATTATATGTTCTATTTTAAATAACTGCGTATGCTTGTTAATATATTGTATGTAGTGCAGTGGTAAACCAAACATTATAAATTTACATTTGGTACCTTGATAATACTGTATGCCAAATTGTCTGCACTATAAATGCCAACTCCACCATGTTGTTGGTCTTGAATTTCTTTGAATAATGGGTTGCTGCTATTGTATGACAAACTCCTTGGATGATTGTGAAAAGCATAACCATCCACTTTGACTGTAGGCAGCCATGTTTCAGTAACAGCAATACAGTTAAGCTGCAGATGCTGTGTACACAAAGCCAAATCTGTAACGTGTTGAGTCAAATTTTGCACATTCATTAAAAACACATTAAAAGATGATGCAGTAGAATTACAACCTGTATCATTTGTGACCAAGAAGGGAGGCATGGTTGCAATTGCAGCCTGAATGTTGTCTTTGCAATATATGGCTTTCTTGTGAAAATCTTCAATAACTAAACCTGACAAACTTCTAACTCTACTTAAAGCCACATATGCTTGACCAGCTGCAAAGATTTTCTCCAG
This sequence comes from Merluccius polli, assembly GCA_030340625.1. Classification (NCBI taxonomy): domain Eukaryota; kingdom Metazoa; phylum Chordata; class Actinopteri; order Gadiformes; family Merlucciidae; genus Merluccius; species Merluccius polli. Next base: position 17,736 of record JAOPHQ010001472.1, read on the forward strand.
TGAAACTACGGCTTTATCTAAAGTAAGTCCTTGGACTTTATGAACTGTACAAGCCCAGGCAAGCTTGAGCGGAAATTGCCGGCGCACTCCACCATGTTTTGTGACCCTTTCTTCTTCTGCTTCAATGCCCGTGGAACCCATTTCAACCGCGGCAGCAAATGCAGAGCAACTCCTCCTTTTAGTTCCCACTTGATCTTCATCAAACTTTACATAAATCAATTTCGGGAACTTGTCATCGTTCTCTGGATAAACTACATGTGTGACTGTGCCGCACACACCGTTCACTAAACCATCATCCACATCCAGATTTTTTAACAGCATTACACGGGCACCTACCCCCAAAACCAGTGTCTGATCCAGAGACGTAGTGTATGTGTGGGTATGATGTCCTTCCTTCAACACAAGCTTGCCTGTTGTTTTACTGTTTACAAAATCTTTGGCCTCAATCTGAACATAGTCAGGACAACTCTTGAATAACTGTTGAATGTTATGGCAACTTACTTGTTTATTGGTTGGAAAAATATGTAAATCTGAGCTGTCTTCACCGGTTTCACAATGCTGTAATAATTGTATGTCTGAATCTAGCATGGGGTTCCCTTTTGAACGACATCTAATCCTATTCAACAACTCTGCAAACACAACATCTTTTTGTCGGACAATAGTTTTCAGTTCAACAATCTGAAACTGTGTCCACAAGCCTACACTATCGTCATCTAAGTACAACGGTTTCCCTTTCACTGGAGGCAACTGATAAAAATCTCCAACTGCAATTACGCTAACATTTCCAAATGGGGATAGTCGCCACACTGTTTAATTTGTCTTAAACGTCCATGGATGTAGGCCAATAGTTTATGATCAACCATGGAGATTTCATCAATTATCAAAATCTGCAAGTTACTATATTTGGCACGCAAAGAATTGAGCTTTTCCTCACCCAGTGGCGTGTAAGGCAAGCGTACATCTTTACCAATGGCAAATGAACTGTGAATAGTACCTGCACGTAAATTGTGTGCAGCTATCCCCGTAGGAGCAGTTAGCAAAACAGAAATGTCGTCCGGATTGCGACACCCTCTCGACAACAACCTCATTGCCTCATATTGGATAGCCTTGATTAAGTGGCTCTTACCTGTCCCTGCACCACCTGTAACAAAAACGCGCAACGGAGCTATTTTTTCACCATTAACTTTACTTAAACACCACTGTCTAATCTGGTAAAAGATAGACAGCTGTGTGTCATTAAGAGACCTAATTAAGGCCAAGCCATCACTTCTACACAGGACATTCTGTCTTTTCTCTAAATGAGAAACCTGCCTATTGCTAACTGCTAAATCCGGAATACCTTCTACTGGCTCATCTGATGGTTGTTCATTGTCGTTACGTTCCTCCAAACACTGGAGACGCTCCTGTTCTTGCTCTGGGCAGAGCTCACACCAGGCGTCTTCCAGAACCGCATCAAAGTCCACCGAATTCTGGATATTATCCAGTTCATCACCATTGATTTCAAATTTATTGCGATTTGTATCCACAATTGACTTAACCGAATGCAGTCCATCATTTAACCCCACGTGACCATGACTATAGAACTGTTCAAACGTTTCGTAACCTGGTGGTTTGAGGTGCATGTCTGTGCGAAATGGTAAAAACAACTGCATAATACTCTGGTGAAACAACTCTGGATTCTTGGTTTCTGAAAAGCGCACATAACGAACAACTGCAGCCACAATTGTTCTGTAGTTCTACCCTGTTGACAGACATCTCAGATTTGCTCAAAACATGGTACTCTGAAGCAAAAGTTGCCATACACATATCGTTAAAGGTACCATCTCTTGGCCTATTCTTATATCTGTCAACAGAACTAGTCATCCACATATCTTCTGTGGTAAGATCATCTGATGCTTTCTGTTTTAACACGGATAATGGCAAACTCATTTTAACATTATTATCTCCGACAGGAACAAAAACTACTTTCCTAGAACACTCCTTCAGATGCATGCCAGTCAACCTGTAGACAGCCTCTTGTGCACACAAATCCCGATTGTGTAAATACACACTTCCTAAACGTTTTAGTGCGTCTTTAGCACTGCTACTTTTGTCCTTAGCTACTTCCCTCTGTGCATTTGCTAATAACAGTCCCATCTCGCGCTCTGCTTTTGAAATGTAGGAAATAATGTACACTACACAAGCATACGCATCAACAACATATTGGATATCAATATTAGCATTCCAACATTTTAAAAGTGGTTTACTGTATTGATTAATCCAAACCTCATTAGCTTGCCTTCTTAAAACATGCGTTTTCTTAGCACAAACATTGTAAGCCCTCTCAAATCTCCTTTGATTTATTTTTAAATGACTAAACAACTGCTCTACACTGTCAAAACTGGCATTGTCATCTGAAAGGGCATCTTTAATTTTTGTCAGGATGCTATTTGCAATTGGTTTTTCTAGTATTTTGTTCTTCTTCCTAAGTTTGCATGCACAATCTGCCAATTGGTCTGCTCCATCCATCTGACATGTGCATGCCTTATCCCCCTCCTGGTCTTCAAAAGGGCGAGATATAAAAGTTCTCGCAGACGGTGGCTTAGGAAAATTAAAACGGCAAACAGTGTTGTTTTTCTTGCATGTTTTGGAATGCCGTTTGGAATGCTTCGGCACAGATGAAACTATGTCCAATAGTGTGTCATCTTCTGCAGGTAATTCGCATGCAACGTATTTATCAATAAACTGAATTACCTCCTCATCAGTATTTTTATCAATTATTGGTGCATTTTCTATCCAAAACAAACAGTGAACATGTGGTGAACCACGCTGCTGGAATTCAACCCTATAGAAATAATCTTTTATTTTGCCAATAGGATTAGATGGAGACATTAAAACCTCTTTCAAAAAACAATGCCAGCGAAAATCAAACATCCTCGCTGCAGTAACAGGATTACGCCGCAAAAGATCACATCTATCTGCCCACTCGAGCTGTTCGGCTGTCTCTGTCCTACCTTCCTGTTTCAATATGCTACTCAATAGATTCTTCCACCGCAAATCAGCAGAAGAAAAAGAACAAAACCACGTCGGGACCCCCAGCTGACGAACACAAGCTAACAAATCACGCTGCACGCCCTGCCAAAAAGATGGGGTACCTCTAATAGGTTTGAGAAAGCGATACCCATCATCAAACTGCAGAAACTGCTTAAACTGTTCTTCATGATTTAATAGATTTGACGATATCTTTTTAAATTGACCCCCTTTTCCCTTCCGCAATGCTATTGACACATTTGACACAACCTGTTGAACCTCAGACATGTACTGAGCATAGAAGATATAGTCAACATTTTGTGCAAATCTACCATCAGCATGTAAAATACGATTATTAAAATACCGGCACAAAGTCAAGCGATGAGATCTGCTATCATGGTATGTCCCAGATCCCCTGGGAAACACTTTGCTTCATTTGAATGATCAGACAACATCTTGACAGGAGTGTTGCCTTCTCCTGGAGCTAAATTTAATACGTTATCAAAATATTGATCAAGTGCTTCTTGACCAATGTCAACAGGCATAAGACAAGTGTCCTGAAACATACAATGTTGTTGTCTGTCATGCAAAAGCTCATCTTCCTCAGCAGCAACAACAGCATTACTGTCATCATTACCATCTACTGCTATACTATCCTGCTCTGCCACACTCTTGTTCCCTACAAAAGCCATTTAACCACGCTTCATTAAATTCTACATCCTTATAATGTACATTAGTCCGTTTCAAATACTGCAATGCTTCTTTGATGCGCATACTATCCACATACTGATACTCATAATGCCCTTTGTATGTGAGCTTGCATTTCAGTTTTACAGGTATCAAAGATTCGTCCATGTCTGAACGCGGCAGCAAATTGCTCGTCTGTACAATATTAGCAGGAACACACGTTACAGGCCCATGGACGCCATTTTGCCCACCTTTAGGCAACGCCAACAGCTTCATGAACGGAATATGCAGCGCAATTAAATGTTGCTCTAAACTATTCAAGCATGCCAATTCTGGTGGAATAAAAGATGTTGCCAAATTATTTAAAGCCGATTCAGGCGGCATTGTACCCCTACTAATTTTACCGTGACAGGTGAAACAAATCCACAACTGACCCCTAGCTGTATCTAACCACTGACAAGGCAATACACAATCTGTACTACATTTATGCAAATATTCTTCACTAATACATTTACTTGCAATTAAACCTATTTCTTTTCTTTTACTATAATCCTCCATGCTACAACATACAACTTGATTTCTAAACAGCTTTCTGAAACACACACAACAGACAAAATCCGGGCCATCATTTACTTTAGCCAAAAACTGCTGCATAACTACATCAAACTCCGTCAATGATGCTTTTATATGTTGCCTCTTTAATTTGATATGTGCAATAACACGCTGCCTATACTGACGATTTCCATGATATTTCTTTCTACTCATGGATTTCACATTCAGCCTGTGATACTTATTGTTACGATATTTAGTTATACTCATTTTCTTTACTCTAACCCTGTGCGCATTACTTGTACGATATTTAGTTATACTCATTTTCTTTACTCTAACCCTGTGAGACTTATTTGTACGATATTTAGTTATACTAATTTCCTTCAATTTCTCCCTGTACCAATTTCTTTCCTGATAATCTATTTTACACTTCTCTCTACATTTTTGCCTGTTTTCCTGATAACTTCTTTTTCGTTGTAACTTCTTTTTCCTTAACAAATACTTAGACGGAGACAACTTACTTGGGGATTGGGCATCTACAGATAATGTACTACACCGCAGATGTATTACATTTGGTTCAATAATGTCTACTTCAGCTTCACAAATTGAGGATGCAACTGAAGTAACATTGTCTGCAATACTACTACGTTTTCTAAAATTATACCTACCCACTTTGCAATACCCATAGCAACACTGCATGTTTGGCTGCTGAACACAAACAACAGTCTCATAATGGTTACCATTACAATTTTCTAAATAAATTCCCTGATATGACAACGGCCTGTACTTACAACTATATTCAAGCCAGCGACCGTCACAGTATGTGAATATACTTACTCCAAAAAAGTCTGCTGCTGCTTGAATCTCTACTTCAGTGGCCCAACTACCGACATAGGCCATTTTGGACACAGTGAGATATTCCTCCATTGAAGAATATTCAGATCTAAAAATACCACCATTGACTTTCAAATGCTTTACTATAGCAAGTCTAATTTTTCTGTGATGCTTCTGTGTACCACACACAGCCTGACTAACTGCTCTAAAGAAACAGTTACCATCGCCAATTATTTTGTCCTTCAGACAAGGAGCACCCAACAGACCAACTTCTGTACAAAGTAAATCTACTTTCTCTGAGTCAACATTTAACTGTTTGCACAAAGTTTCTACAACTTCCCCACAAAGTGGTTTAAACTGGAGCCCCTTACTCACAACATCAGCAACAAACACGACATCTGAATTAACCTCAGCATAATCGCTGGTTTTTAACTTCTTTGATGAAGACATGCTCCTTGGACTTTTACGCTTAATACTTGTACTAGGCTGATCCTTACTTGTACTTGGCTGAACAGGTAAATTACAACCAAACTGACTTCCCCTGCTTTCTACAACTTTAGAACTGGAAAACACATGACTGGGTGAACCTGGACATCTGTGCATTACACAAACACCAGCAATCTCAAACGGTTTGTTTTTAAAATTAGCTGCATATTTGCAGATGTGAGCAACTACATCATCCAGACAAGTGAAGTACACAACAACAATCTGCCCTTCGTCATCCAACATCCCATCCACACTGCGTGCATGCGAATCAACCAGAGCAAAATGGCCACCGTGACCAATGATTGCACATGTAGTACCACACACTGTCAGCAAACATGTGTGATATTTACCAAACATCTTAATTAATCCAGATCTAAGACTAGTTGTTAAACCACTATCAATCAAATCACCTGACACTACATCAATATCTCCAGAAACGTACTCCCCATACTCAAAGTCAAATGTCTGTCCATCAATAACAGACTTCAGGGGCAAATCTAAAACACAAAGATGTTTAGACTGTTTAGACTGCTTCCTGTTCACATTGCTGTCTGCTGTTATCTCATTATACAGCTTATCCCCCAAAACTAAAACTTTGTCCAGATTGTCAGTCTGCCATGAAAACACGCTATCAATGGAGTGTTTTGCAAGAGCTACCAAACTGATAGCCATACACTGAGCTCCAGCGTGTTGAAACAGACGGCTATCCCCCTGATGGAACGATCCCCTGACAGAACTAACATTACTCTGTGAACTACCACCCTCAACTACAGCTGCACTTGCAACTGTGACATCAACATCTACATCCATCAGCAATGTAGCACTGTCAACGTCAGGATCAACTAAACCTGCCTTCACAGACAAGCTGCTAATAGCATACCACTCTGCACCCAAAGACCGCCCTAGATCACTGATATGATAAATCAGATCCAACACGGATGTGTTGAAAACAGCTACAGGCCGACCAACATGGGAAGCAAACCCAGATGCATCACGAGTACCACAATCAACTATCACAATGTAGTTATTGTGCTGAATAATCACACTAAAGGCACTGTGGAGGTTCAAGAGACACATTCCATCACTCTTCAAATGTTCCTGCACTTTTTCAAGTAACGCAGACTCGTCCAAGCCAAAACCTCCGTACACTGATGGACCAATACCAACATCCCACTTCTGGCCAAAAACACTGTGCTGTTTAAAGAACTCACACAGCTCATTTTCAAAGCCACTACTCCTATTTGATTTAGCTACAAAACTAGCCACCTTGGTACCTTCAGAACAAATGTTATCAACATCTCTCCCTTTCCATGTACACACAGGAGAAATGACATGTTTAAGTGCCGCAACAACACTGCACGCAATAGATACATTCACACCTTACACTAATGAGTAATGTGGAGTTTGTAGGAGTAAGCTGAGGAAAGTGATTAAGTGTAATGTAAACAGCACAAATAGTAAGTAAAGTAGTAATTAAAGAAACCAACTGTTTCAATGGGTGTTTCAGCCAACAACTCTGGTTAGAGTTATACAGCACAAATAGTAAGTAACATAGTTATAATGAAACCAACTGTTTCAATGGGTGATTCTTTCAGACAGATTACAACAGTGGCCTTTAGTTATATAAATTATGTTTACAGCCAACTACTCTAACCACAGTTGTTGGCTGAAACACCCATTGAAAAGTTGGTTTCTCTATAACCACTACTTACTATTTGTGCTGTCTACATTACACTTAATCTCTTTCCTCAGTTTACTTCTACAAACTCCACATTACTCATTACTTTTAAAAACACAAAATAATCCTACTGAAACATGTCCATTTGTACTTAAACATAATGGCAATGGCCATTAACTAATATATAACTAAATACAGATAGTACTGTGAAAATGTCATACAATCTAAAGTACATTTATTACAGCAGGAGTTACCATATATATATATATATGGTATATACTATACTTGATAAAGTTACACACATATTTATATATCTGTGTTAGGTCTAAGGTTATTAAACACAGTGTGCTGTGTACATACAGTGAAAGTAACCAACATTATAGTACCAATATAACAAAAACTGCTGCTGTTCACATATAATCAACTATTGACTACAATTTAGACCCCATTACAACTTTTAATAAACTGATGAAAGCGGAATGATAAATAAACTTACCGTAAGAAGAAAAGGGATCACAAACTTCAAGTCCTTGAAAAATGCAAAACAGCTCGTCTCCTCTCTGTTCCACAAAAAGCAAGACCAGCTCTGGACTTTGAGCAAGCCATTTATACTTTCCCTCTGAATAGGTACAAATCAGCCAATCACAGCGCAGGGCAGAAAGGGGGCGGGCAGAAAGGGGGCGGGGCATCAACACAAACGCCTGGACAACATGATAAACTAAAGTTGATAATTGCAATCTTTACTTTACAGCATAAACTCATGTCATCATTACTTTAAATAACAACTTTAATTCTATTTAGTAACATTCCCAGTGTGTTTTATCCAGAGCTCAGCTGGTAACTTAGCTGTTTTGTCCGCTATATCAGCCAACTTTAGCGCGTTCAGCGTGTCCCAGTGGAAGCACCATTAAATCACCAAAAAAATGTCATTCCCATCCACACCACTAGATGGAGCCAATTTCCATTTCAGCTCTTTTCTTGGATGGTACAGGCCTTGTTAATTTTTCAATGGCATCGACATCAATTTACTAGTAGGAAAAATCAAAGCAAGTGGTTGTGACAGAAGTGGATGTCATATTTTAACAGTACAAAATCAGCCTCTGCTCATCGCTAATGTAACCTAAGCATCCGTGCTGATGTGACAAATTGTAGACTATGTACACGTGGTTGTCTGTGTATGTGTGTGTTGTGTGTGTGTCTATCTGTGCATATGTGCATACTACAACGATTCTCCCTGTGACCGCCCCGGTCTACCGCACACTGCATGGACCGCGTCGGACGCTAACCTGTCGCGACACTATCCACGACACGCCCCGACGGACTCGGCGAGGTCCCGCACACAGCTCCTTGGAGCTTTAATTCTTATTAGGGACCGAGCCAGTGAAACTGGAAGGTCCCTATTGAAATTGCTTCGTTTATTATTATTCTTATTATTATTAGCGACTTTGCCGGCGATTTGCACCATCTCAACGTAAACATTTGACTGTTTTTATTTGGCAAAGTTACCAGGCCTGGTGAAAACTTATATATTCTATGCGTCACGTTCATGTCGCACACTTGGAAGACCACTAGGTGGCGCTATTTTTGACCAAATTCCGTAACGCTCATAACTCCTGCATACTTGGTCGCACATTCATAAACCTTATATCCACACATGCAGGACACATTGCTGCACCTCCTCATATAGGCCACGCCCACTTCCGCCTACATTTTTTTTTGGCTACAGCGCGAAAACTCGCAAATACTACGTCCATAGGTTGCAACCATGCCCCTTTCTTTGATTCGCACGAAACTTCACAGGTAGCATCTCCAGACTGTCCCATGAAAAAAAGTAATTCAAAGTTTTTTAATATTTCAAAAAATAAGCGCGCTATAAATATTTTAATTTGTGTAAATTTTACGTCAAAAAAGCAAGTGGACCATTTCTCCACTTTGGTATGTTTGTTCGACACCAAACTTTAGTCAATAGTTCCTTATACCTCCATAAAGCATCGTACAAATTTTCAGACCATCGCCACTAGGTGGCGCTCTTTAAAATTAAGAAGTTTATATCTCCACATCGGCAAGTGCGATTTAAACGAAACTTGGTACGATGATAGCACATGGCTCCCTGAGGCTTACGTTAAAAGGAGAAAAAAATTCCGCCACTAGGTGGCGCTCTAATGTCAGCATAAATCACTGTACAAAGACCGTAATAGTTATGAATATGAAATTCACAGGACATGTGTAGACTAGTGCCGGGAGCTCAGGTACCAAAAATCATGTTTGTCGTGGTTGTAGCGCCCCCTACAGGAATTTTAAAAAGCAGCCCCGACACCCCGTTTCACGGATATTTATGAAACTCGGTAGGCCCATGTAACAGTCCAAGACCTACAAAAAAGCCTCTTGGACCCATACCCCAAAACCCACGGGAAGTCAGATATTTTCAGTTCGATTTTTGACATTTTTCAATTTTCCCCTCCTATTTGAACGAACTCCTCCCAGAGGATTTGTCACCTGGGCTTCAAATTTTTTTTATCCATTCAGGAGGTGGAACTTGAGAAAAGTTGTGCTATTTGCGACTCTACGTCAAAGGGTGTGGCCGTGGCGGGCCGTCAAAGTAGGCCATATTCAATTCCGTGATGTTTTTTGCCGTTGTATTTGAACGAACTCCTCCCAGGGGAGTTGTCCCTTGGGCTTCAAAATTCTTCAGTTCACTCACAAGATGTTACTTGAGAAAAGTTGTGCTAATTGCGACTCTACATCGAAGGGCGTGGCCGTGGCGTGCCGTCAAAGTTGGCCATTTTTAATTCAGTGGTATTTTTTTCCCATGTTTGGGAACTAACTCCTCCCAGGGATTTTATTTGTTCTGCTTTAAAATTTGTCAGTACAGTCAGAAGATGGTGCTGAACAAACATTGTGCTCCTTGCGACTCTACGTCAAAGGGCGTGGCCGTGGCGTTCCGTCAAAATTGGTTCTGTGGTCTTTTTTTCCAATGTTTGTGACCAAACTCCCCCCAGAGAATTTGTTTGTTCTGCTTCAAAATCCATCAGTGCAATCAGAACATGGTGCTAAACAAAGCTTGTGATATTTGCGACTCTACGTCAAAGGGCGTGTCCATGGCGTGCCGTCAAATTTGGCCATTGTGAATTCAGTGGTCTTTTTTTCCAATGTTTGTTAACAAACTCCCCCCAGGGAATTTGTTTGTTCTGCTTCAAAATCCATCAGTACAGTCAGAAGATGGTGCTGAACAAACATTGTGCTCCTTGCGACTCTACGTCAAAGGGCGTGGCCGTGGCGTTCCGTCAAAGTTGGTTCTGTGGTCTTTTTTTCCAATGTTTGTGACCAAACTCCCCCCAGAGAATTTGTTTGTTCTGCTTCAAAATCCATCAGTGCAATCAGAACATGGTGGTAAACAAAGCTTGTGATATTTGCAACTCTACATCAAAGGGCGTGTCCATGGCGTGCCGTCAAATTTGGCCATTTTGAATTCAGTGGTCTTTTTTTCCAATGTTTGTGAACAAACTCCCCCCAGGGAATTTGTTTGTTCTGCTTCAAAATCCATCAGTACAGTCAGAAGATGGTGCCGAACAAACATTGTGCTCTTTGCGACTCTACGTCACAGGGCGTGTCCGTGGCGTATCGTCAAAGTTGGCCACTTTGAATGGAATGTCAAACTGATGCGATTTGTGCCATTCCCTGACCCTAATGTTAGCTACTACGCGTCTCCCTGTGAACGCCCCGGTCTACCGCACACTGCATGGACCGCGTCGGACGCCAACCTGTCGCGACACTATCCACGACACGCCCCGACGGACTCGGCGAGGTCCCGCACACAGCTCCTTGGAGCTTTAATTATTATTATTTTAGCGACTTTGCCGGCGATTTGCACCATCTCAACGTATACATTTGACTGTTTTTATTTGGCAAAGTTGTCGGGGCTGGTGAAAAATTATATATTCTATGCGTCACGTTCATGTCGCACACTTGGAAGACCACTAGGTGGCGCTGTTTTTGAGCACATTCCGTAATGCTCATAACTCCCACATACTTGGTCGCACATTCATAAACCTTATATCCATACATGCAGGAATCATTGCTGCACCTCCTCATATAGGCCACGCCCACTTCCGCCTATTTTTTTTTTTCGCTACAGCGCAAAAACTACAAAATACTACGTCTATAGATTCCAACCATGCGCCTTTCTCTGATTCGCACTAAACTTCACAGGTAGCATCTCCAGACTGTCCCATGAACAAAAGTAAATGGAAGTATTTTGATTTTTCAAAAAATAAGCGCACTATAAATATTTTAATTTGTGTAAATTTTACGTCAACTAAGCAAGTGGACCATTTCTCCACTTTGGTATGTCGTATCGACACCAAACTTTAGTCCATAGTTCCTTATACCTCCATTAACCATCGTACTCAGACCATCGCCACTAGGTGGCGCTCTTTAAAATTAAGAAGTTTATATCTCCACATCGGAAAGTGCGATTTAAACGAAACTAGAGATCAACTATGTATTAGTGTCTGGTATTTGTTTTTGTGTTTTCTGTTGATTCGTTTTCTCCGTGTATTTGTTTTATACTTTATACTTTTAACTGTTTGTGTAAGTGTTTTTGTGCTTTGTGGGACAAATAGCAGACCAACAGCTCAGTTACGTCACATGAAGCCCCGAACCCCTGGTACCCCCTCATGAGTCTCTATGCATAAGATGGTTGATGGGCATAATACGGTCCTATCTGATAGTTTCATTTAAATCAGAAGTTATCTCCTCTACCGCTCGTCCACAGAAGTCCAGGGGTCAACCAGCGCTGGGGACTCTAAAGAGTTCAGGGAAATTCCCCCCTCACCTGTGGGAGCGCGGTAGTTATTACAATGTAAAAACCTGCTACGCAATGTTGTGTATGTAGCAATAAAATAAGTCCATCAAAATTCTTCCATAGTGTGATGTTGAAACAGTTAAAAGAAATGGTGAAGTTTGCTCTGGGTTGCCCAGGTCTAACAGTAGGTGTGTCCCCAAAGGGGAAGGGTGGACTGCGTGGTACAAGTCCCGCCTCTGTTGTCATGGCGAGCCATATCTCGCTTTCCATGTGTATGTTAAATAGATTGCTTTTTGTTTTTGTTTTGTGTTGTACTTGTTTAATTGTCGAGTTGTTTTGGTCAGACAAATGTTTCCTGAACATGCCAACACAAGTGTCTGTGATATGAATGAAGTTTAAGCAAGTGGAGACAACATCTCCCCAATTGCTAGAAACTTGCATTGCATGTCATAGTCCAGGTAGTTTTCTGCACACATGCTTCTGTGTGGGTTTGATTGTAGTTACCCCCAGTGGTCAACTTACAAATAATTATATAGCGTGTGGTAATGAGTTACTGTTAACTCAGTGGAGTTTTAGAATAATACTTACTGTATTGTACAATTTTTATGCCATTTCTCCTAGTTATGAGACTATTTACCTTTGAGTGAAAGTCACAAGGTACATTTTATTCAGTATCAACATAGGTTGTTAACATCCTTTTGTGCAATAACCTGGTTAAAGTTATCATTGCAAAGTACTTAAGCAATTTGTTGGGAAGGGATCTAATGCATAAGCTAGATGGTTCATTGACATCAGGAAGTATTGGGTTTACCTTGCAAACGCCAACGCCTAACACTGTTATGCTGTGTTATAAATCTTTATTTGTTCGCTTCATCCACCACCGCGTCATAATTACAGCGTTAACGCCGTGTGGTGTCTCCATTACATATACACAGGACTGCATGGGTAGCTGTCATAGATATCCGTCTCTACTCCTCCATAGTCACCTATCCTATGGGCTGGACATAAGAATCAGAAGGGATTTATCCCCATACACGGCATCCTGCAACAGGCCAGTAGGGAAGGCTGGTCAGCCTATGACGGGTAAGATCCCACCTTGAAACCTCGGGACAACCTAAGGCAGGCACAGTCACGATTACTTGGCCAAGTCACTGAGCGCTGACTCACTTGATCATGAAGTGACGAGAAGATGAAACCATCAAACCGGTTGGGTTGAAAGGTGGAGGATGGGATAGGTCTCAGATATGTCGGTTTGAGCAGTGAAAATGGTGGCCTTAAATAGGACATGTCGTTTTTATAAACCCTTAAGGTGTATAAGGATTTGCGTTGTTTTCGGTGAAGTACTTGATTTGGTAAATGTTGGTAACAGTGTGGGTTTAAAAGCGGTTGATGGTAAACCCATACCATGTCAAAATTTGGTTTCGAAGTTACTGGCTGCAATTTCGCTTTCTGCTAGATTGGCTGTAGCTAAGGTTAAAGGGCATAGCACCATAGGAAGAACGATTTGTGGTCTACAAACATCATTTGGGGAACCATGCAGGGTTTGCAGTGGTAATTCGGACCACACATTCGTTGTTATTCAAAGTTCCCAAGACAGCCATGTCAGTACAGTTGGCTGAGTTGAGAGCTCTTACAGCTGCCTGTCAAGCAGGAACAGGTAAATCGGTGAATGTCTAAACAGATTCTGCATGTGCACACAGTGTGGGTTTATTCAGAGCAATGTGAAAAATTAGAAGGTTTAGGAAAACCGATGGGTCTCCCATACTACATTGCGATCAAGTAGTGGAGTTGATATCTGCATTGTTGTTGCCAAAGCAGGTGGCCATAGTCAAATGTCGAGCGCACAAGCCAGGTGATGACTATGTCACAAAAGGTAACAAGGCTGCGGATGAGGCTACCAAGATGACTTCAAAACAGTAGTAGGGCGGTTCAGTCAGTGTTGACTATGCCAGAGGCCGCGCCTATTGAAGAGGATGTTGTTCGTATGCAAGAAAAAGCCGGGGTTTTTGTGGTTAAAGAGAGGTGCTGTGCGTAACCCCACAGGGTTATGGAGGACTCATGATGGGTTGTTGTTGGCACCTACGGCGTTGCTAGGTGTGCTCATCACTAATGCGCATGGTTTTGACCATTGCGCAAGGGGGGAGGTGAATAGGAGGATTAGAAAACAAGGTTTTTTGTCACCATACTTGCAAGCAATGATTGATAATCAGCTCAATGTTTGTGAAGTATGTGCAAAGAACAACATAAGAAAAACAATCACTACTCCATTGGGACACATTCCCACATCCGGGAGACCATTCAGACATCCGGTCTTGGACTATGTTGATATGATCAAAAGTGTAAACGGTAAAAGATACATGCTGTAGTTAATGGCAGATTAAGCAGATGGGTAGAAGCAGTCCCATCAAAAGATCAAAGCGCGGCTACTGTAATCAAGTTTTTGACTAGAGAAGTCATGCCACGGTTTGGAATTCCATCAGAAATCAGCTCAGACAATGGTGCAGCGTTCATTCAGAAAACACTTAAACAAGTGATACAGCATCTGCATATCAAACAGCGACTAGGGTGTGTTTATCATCCTCAGTCACAAGGGATGGTGGAAAGAGTGAATGGGACACTCAAGACGAAAATAAACAAAATCTGTGCCTCTACTAAGTTGAATTGGATAGATGCATTACCATTAGCGCTAATGAGTTATCGCATGCAAACTAACAGAATGACACATCTAACCCCGCATGAAATGCTCACGGGTCGACCCATGCCTTCACCTACACTTCGAGGGCCCCACAAGGGGCCCCCTCTAGAACAATTAGAAATAAAACTGAAAAAGTATATCAGACAACTAACTTCCATACACAAGTTTATATTCCAACAGGAGGGAGAGCGTTTCAGAGCCGGAGGATGAACCACCAAGGGGGGTTGGAGCCAGGTGACCAGGCGTACCTGAGGGTGTTCAGGAGAAAGTGGAACGAGCCCAGGAGAGAAGGACCATTCAAAGTCACCAATGCGACATCAACAACCATCCAGATGGAAGGGAGTTCCACCTGGTACCACCTGAATCACTGCACCAAAGCCGCTCAACCAAGGACGAGGGAGGACCGCAAGGAAGAGCTGGGAGCAGGTGTACCCGGCACAGACCAACCACCCCAGAATCAGACCCAGCCCAACCGGGAGCAACAGCCACATGATGGTGCTGAGGCTGACGAGCTTGCTCCTGGTCCTCTGCGGGCTTTGGCAAATTCCACAGGCCCAGAGATGGATCCAGAGGAAGAGTGAAACCACAACAACAGAGCAGACCTGGACCAGTCAGGAATCAGGTGGTAGTTAGAGAGAGCATGAACGTGCTGCAGGGAAGGCCAGCCCTGATATATTCGGGAATAGTTAACCATGCAAGGGAAAAAACCTTTATTCCGAATAATACCTCTCCCGAGGGGTCGTTCACTCTTGCTATGAATAAACTCAAAAGGCTAAGACAGGAGGTTAAGGATAATTCGGGATATGGGGCAGATTTATTTGGGTGGCTTGGATTAAATCTAGGGAAGTGGCAAGCAACAATGGCCAAAATAGGTATACTGATTGTGATAATATTAACGGAAGTGGGGCTGGTTTTATGCTGTTGCATTCCAATAGTAAGGTCCATGATAGCATCTAGGTTGAACACACAGATGATTGTCACAGTGGGAGGTCCAATTGAGACAACACAGATAGAATGGGAATATATTGGGGACCACCGTCACAGCGATAATGACAGGATGGAAGGTGGACCCATCAGGGTCTAACCTAGTCTTGAGGAGGCTCACATGTGACCGTGCTGGTAACTAGTGGTGGGCGGATCGATCCAAATATCGATAGTATCGATACGAAGTCGGTATCGGTATCGGATCGATACTAGCCTGTTGGGATCGATTCTTTACTTTAAGTTCCGCTCTTGTTTGCAATGCTGCGGTTTCGGCAAAGAGGAAACAGCCAGGTCACCGGACTCGCCGCTCCTGTGCAGGGCCGGATTAGCCCATAGAGGGGGCCCGCCTTGCAGATCGTTTTTTTTTTCTTTTTTTCGCGCACCCCCCCCCCCCCCCCCGCATGCATACAGCGCACCAATACATGAAGATCATTTCAATTATTCAAAATACATACATGCCCGGAAAGATTTTTAAAGTTTAAATTGTATTCATGTGTTGTGTGATTTTCTTATACTGTGATTTTTTCTTATATCATGTGTTTGTTTTTCATTTCTGATTTATACTGTGTGATTTTTTTCTTATATCGTGTTTGTTTTTTATTTCTGATTTATACTGTGTGATTTTTTTCTTATATCGTGTTTGTTTTTTATTTCTGATTTATACTGTGTGATTTTTTCTTATATCGTGTCTGTTTTTGTTTCTGATTTATATTGTGTGATTTAAGGTATATCACATTTGGTAATCTTTTTATCCTGAACATACTCACAGGTTGAGAGTCCTGAAGAACATTACAGGTTGAGAGCCCTGAACAACTTAACAGGTTGAGAGTCCTGATTAAGAGAAGTAAAGCAGGTTTTTCTGATAACCAAATGTGATGCTGAAGGTTTATCTAGCAGTCCGGCAAGTAGTCTTGTATGATTCTCCAGGGAGAGGGGAAGTGATACTCAATTGGTAGTTTCTGGGACTTAATGAGTCCCAAAGGGGGGATATGTGGGAGAAATTTACCCTTACATTTAATGATAATACATAATTATTGTCTTGCCATTATGCTATATGAATCTAATAAGTGTGGAGACATACAGAGAATCACAGATGGGGTAACTCTTATAAATAAACCTTTGATATTCAGTGCCCCCAATATAATTTAGATTTTCAGGGTGTTGCCCTGAAAAGAAACAGAGCCAGTGACCACGTGAACATCCTGCCTAGTCTGGGATGAACCTAGTCTATTGTGTTGATAAAGCGGCCCCCTTACAATTGTTAATTACGCAGCAAGATACTCACACATCTGCATTTGTCCCTTTTGGCCCCCGATCAGAGGGGGGTCAACCGACAACTCTGTGGAAAGTAGACTTGCCTAGTCTCTTTGTCTATATTCTACTTACATATGGTTAATCAAGTTAAAGTTATCCTTAAAGTTAATCATTGCATACTCTGAGTGGATTCTACCATCATAAATTGTGGTATCATAGTCAATTGGTTAAAGGAATATTTATTGGGTGTGATTTTCATTGTGCTCATACAGAATGCAATACATCTTTATGTTGACTGATATTTTGTGAGCCTACAGGTACAATTGTTTTCTTTGAATTATTACTTTACTCAAGATTGGTATTTATTATATGTAAACTATCTCAAATCAGTGATTTAGTTTATAGTTAACTTTATCTCACAAGGACATGTGCTGCAGAAGTTTAACAGTATGCCCAGCTGGGGTGGAGCTGTGAACGGGCCACAGGGGAGGAGCCTAATCTTTAGGTTCGGATAGGTAAACACTGTATAGGTTGCTGTGATTGGGTGATTAATGCATGAAGGAGGAAACCACAAAGGTAACCTATATAACCTGAAGTGTGAAGCACAATACCAGTTCTTTGTCAAACAAACTCGGCTATATTTGTGCTTGCTCTTGAGTACAAATAAAGTCTTTATCTTTCATACTCCAGATCTCCCGAATTCTCTTATTGTGTTAAGTTAAGTGTTATGTTGTACTAGTTTTTTCCACAACAATACCACTACACCTGTACACTCATCATGTTGCTTTGTAGTCTGATGCATGAGCAAGCACGTCAACAATGAACAACAACTACCAATGATTTGTGAAAACAAGAAACAAACGAGACTCAGACGAACAGCTGCTGGTCGCCTCGGTGCAGAGCCCGAGATGATCTGGTGTGATGATTCATTATCAACATGAAGCATAACTTGAATTTGTTTTACCGCAGTCACTACATGACAATCTTGAGTCGGAAAAAGCAGTCAGTAGTCACTAATGCCCTTCCAAACATATTTAATGCCTTGCAATTGTTTTATTTAAATGTTTTTATTTTATTGCACATGTGTTTATACTATTCTCCTATAGAGCACTAATGCAAGTTTTCTATTATGATTTTTCGAATAGAAACTAATAAAAATCACTAATTTTGACTAAGCATTTATTTGATGAACATACACGCATACAATTTCAAATGACTTATGGCAGCATATTTGGGTTTGAAAAGTGTAACAACTTAGATTCTGAGTGTATATAATGGTTTAGGTAAAATAAATTACTAAAGATTAATTATATACATATTACGGACTTGCCTTGTCTAGACCTAGAGGTAAATGTGTGTAGCTTTAGGCCACTAAACTGAGCACCTGACACTTCCTCCAGAGATGACTGGTAGTCTATGGGCTGGAAGTGTTGCCTGTTTTTTTTATTGTAAACTCCAGCCGTTCGTACCTTCTAATCTTTGCATCCACTTCTTCCTGGTGTCCAGATTGGTTGAAAACTGATGGAATGTTAAATGTGGCTCATTAACAATCAATAATGCTCACTAAACACCTACAGTCCCCATGCTCGTCAACTATTTGCAATTCTCTGTGTATATAGTACATATCTTCTGTACATCTTTTATCCATTGTATGTCTTTCCCTTAGTGATGCAGGTCGTCTGTCAAGTTTTATATATATACATTTTATATATGTAAATTTTGATATAATGTATGATCTGCTCAACAGGACTGCAGATGTAAACTGGCCTCCTCGGCTAACATTGACACATTTACTGAAGGGTTTTTCACAGAGGTCATTAGAGGACACAGATGTACTACTATGGGTCTGCTTGTCCATGTCCATGACCATGCACCAGTTGAGGCAAAATTAATGATGATACTGATTGAATTATATTTATAATCCAATCAGCTGCAAAATAAAGGTTGACTGATAAACACCCCTTAATAAACTGCTAATGGCAGACTTTCCAGACCTAATGACCGTAGTGAATATTGTCTGGCTGTGTGAGGCTATTCCTGCAATCATAAACTCCCTTGGACTCCCTTGAAAAAGAGATTTTTAATCTCAATGGGACTTTTCCTGGTTAAATAAAGGTTTAATAAATACATAATAATAAAAGGAAAGTTAATTCCAAAAGAAGTTCAACGTAAATCATGCCATTCTCACAAAACGTCAGTAGCATTCATTATTTGTTGACATTGGGCCAAAATGTGAGTGGGCAATGCATTATTTGGGTTAGGGTTAGCGACTAACAACGTGCCACCAATTGGGAAGTTGATTTGAATTTAAATTCATATCTCCCTTGATTATGGTCCTGTGGGAATTTATATGTTCCTGCAAGAATCAACAAATCCGGCAAGCATGTCAAAACCCTGAAGGTGTTGGTCCTGCTGGAGTTCAGTCACTATTTTTTTGCCATGCTATATTGCCTGTACACAGAACCACAGTGAAAGAGTCGTGACTCAATTGAGCTAAAGGTGGATGATGATGCTACAGGCATATGGGGGCCTTACCTGCACCACAGTGACCTGTACATATATAATATATCTTTTTTATTTAATAATATATCTTTTTTAATATCAGAAAGCTATTATTTGTGCTAATACTTGTGTTTATTGTGTGTATTTAAGTAAGAAAAAATGTTGTATTTGTTAATAAAGCATAACATCTTTGTTCCAATCCCGCCCACAAACCAAAACCCGACCCCACCCACAACTGCTTTCAGTCTGTGGCTCAAAAGAAGCTCCCCTTTGCTGGCTGCAATTACGATCGGTCCAACTAAGATATAAATGCTATATCATACCGAGCTGCTGGTATGCGGTTTTTTCAAGAGATATTTAAAAGTACGGACGATTTTTCGAAAATGGATGGTTGATCTTGAATGCGTAAGTAACGAATTGATCAATTATCATAACACGGGTAGCTAGCCTCATATGTGCCCCTGCGCTCTGCCCCGACGAAGCGACACAAGAAGTGGGTTTACAAGTTTGTTTTGCAGCGTATTATCACAGTCTAATTGCATATTTTATAAGTCACCTGCGTGATTTCTCTGTTTCAAATATCCCATACAACATTGTAGAGTAGTTGAAAAAACCATTTGGTGTCGTCCCCCGCTATGGCATCAGGAGTGAATGCGCAGGGACACATGTGGGCTAGGTAGCTACGTGATAACAATATGCAGTGTTTTGTGTCTGCGGAGTTTCAAGCTCCTATTTGGAAATTGTACTGGAAAAGAAGGGGCGAGCTATCAAATATGCTTAATTAACTTGCATTAGGTTGTATCTTAAACACATTTTGCCAAGTTTAGTGGACTGTAATTATTGCTAATCAGAGAGGCCTTCTGTGTAGCTATCATCTCACAATGCTTTACGCTGTTTCGGGAGTATGCATGTTATTTTTGCTTTTATGAAGTCAAAGCCAATTATTGCGCCACGTGTATATTGTTTTATTCTATAGGCCTAATGGGCTTCTTTAAACAAATGGTGTGGCTACTGTTGAAATATTCAATGGGTCTGCTAGGACTGGATCCAGTCGCTGGTTAGCTGCTGCAACTAAACAATGTAAATAAACTAGCAACTATTGTTAGTGGCTAGCAGATATTGGGACATATGTTGGGACTATCAAGGCATCAAGCTATACAAATGTATTTGCATGAGAAATTGGCATCCATACATTTCAGGAACGTGACGTGAGCCGCGTATTGCGTTATTGAGGTGAGCAGACGCGAATCGGCTGAACTGTGCGTTCACACTTGTTTTTGTTTCACTGTTTCATCAACTAAAGTCGGACACGTGGCTATCACGTTGATCTTTTTGTGGACTTGAGTACCCTGATATGACTTGCATGAAATATACATTTTATATTTATATTATAAAATATAATATGATTTGTTTCAGGTATTGCAATGTAGTTCACAGTGGAACTGGTAGTACACAAGTGGCGGTAAAGTAGCAGTAAGTGATGCATTCCAGTAATGCATTGTAACTTTAAAAAGATTGTAAACATAAATCGCTGTGGAATTAGCTGAAAAGCATACACTGAACAATAAGTAAAAAGTAAAACTAAGCATAACAACGCCCAGAAATATGCTTTAAAGCAGTGGTCACCAACCTTTTTGAGCCAAAGATCCCTGACCTCGGCCCTGAACAAAGGCAAGGTCTACCTTGAAGCATCAAAAGAGAACCAAAGCCAAAACACTTCCAATTTAAGGCCTTTTATTAAGGCAAATGTATCACAACAAAAATATCTCATTAATTTGAAATAATATTTCATGCTTACAATAAGAATTAAGGTTTTCACCTGTTTTCTTACATTACACAGCATTATTAAAATTATGTAATTTTGTTCATAGTGGGGAAAACACATTTTGCAATGAGCACAGTACTTTGTGAAGCTTAAGAACTTGCTTCATGCAAGGTACTGCAATTCTTTGTTCCATAGTTGGGAGAAAACTACCCATTTTGTAATGAACAGATCATATTTCTATTTATATATTGAATATTGAAACTTAATATTACTTCTGAACATTTGCACCAATAAAAATACCATTCTAGCTCATCTTCTCCAGTAGACTGAATACTGACAACACATTTATAAACAGAACATATTGTTATTAGTAACAGTTAACTATGAAACTAGGGGAAACTTTTCTCTGCTCACAAGTCCCCAAAAATCACTGTCCCTTGATCTTGACTTCAGTTCTATGTCATTTTGCAAAAAATGATCTCCATATCCACACCACTTTGCAACCCAAATACCTGTTCGAATTTGGCTGATACCTTTTCCACATCAGTGGACTGAAATGGGTTTGAAACGAATGTAGTTATGTCTTCCATGATGTCTAACTCAACAAAACGCTGACTGAACTCTGCTGCAACTTTGTCCAGATGGGCACAGTACTGATCTGGGTGAAAAGCATCCTTGTCTTGGATGGCTTGAGACATTTTTTCCAGGTTGGGGAAATGTGTTAGCTTCCTGCTATTTAGATGTGTGGTCCAAACACAGAGATTGGCTTTGAACGCATTCACTGCGCTTATCATGTGGGACAGATGTCTGTTTTTCCCCTGGAGGTCAGTGTTGAGTGCATTCAGTTTCGCCGTTATATCTGTCATAAATCCCAGGTCAAGTAGCCACGCATCATTGGACAATTCTTCGTGCACCTCATTCCTCGTCGACAGAAAAGTCTATGGGGCAATTGCTCTGTCAGTTAGCATTGCGTTAGCTGTGCTGCGGTTTAAAACCGTACTCCGGAAACCGGAGGTTTTGGAGTTTAACACGCAGCTGCGCACGAAGTTAAACCTGATTGCTGTGTACTGACCGACACAGGTTCAGCTGATTCCTAGTTAAACTCGGGTTAAACCGGAAGTACTCTGATTTCTCTTTATACTCCAGCAGACGCAGTCTTAACTTAATGGTGGATGCATTTTGTGCTATAATTACCAACAAAAACGTAATAGGAATGTAAAGTGAACTTTAATATAATAAAACGCAAATAATGTTGAAATATATTATGAAATAGTCTAGCCTACTTTTTGTGGAAATCTGAGTCTGGAATCTGAATCTGCCCTCACCTACGTCAATCAATCAATTACTTGTCATTGTTTTCTCTTGGTGTGCATGCAAACGTGATTAATTAATTGAAGACAAATTAATATGCGAGTAATTAGGGTAATTCCATGCCTATACATTCTCGGAGAAGGAGAGGGTCAGTGGCGCAAAAAGTGGGTATGCGCTGTATGCGGCGCATAGGGGCGCCGCACCAGGGGGGCGCCCCCGTCAACAATCGCGCAGCACCCCACCCCGTCAACAACCGCGCACCACATAATGTTTATGGGGGGCGCCAAAATTGTTGCTGCATACCCCCCTGACACTGGGTAGTTGCACCCCTGGAGAGGGTAGTTAGGATGAACATGTCTCGGATAGAGAACTATAATGAGGAGCAGAAGTTATATTTATTGTACTGCATTCGAGGTGTTGTGGACACGGTGGAAGAGGAAAGACACCACCACCACGCTCCGAAGAAAGTCTGTTTGGGATGATCTCTCAAACACATGTAACCGTAGATCTTCCAGCAGAAGACCGAGCAGCGGCACATTTAAAGAATTTATGGAAGCGCTTGAAAGTTGAAGCGCGTAATGCTATTGCTGAGCGGACGCACGACCGAGACCTGGGCCCCGTGAGCCGTGAAATATCACTGCTCATTCCAAATCGGTTATGTCCAATATTGTTATTGTACTGAAGGCCTATCTGGCGTAATAAGTGTAAATGTATCATACATTTAGGGCTGCAGCTATCGAATATTTTAGTAATCGAGTACTCTACTGAAAATTACATCGATTAATCGAGTAATCGGATAAAACGTATTTTTGCTTGGTTAAAGAGCAATTATGAATACACAAGAGAAAATAACATATTTCACTTAATAATGAATGACCAATTGAAAAAAATTACTTTCAAGATAACAAAAATAAATTAAATTAAATTACTTTCAAGATATCAAAAATAAATAAAATTACATTACTTTCAAGTTATCAAAAACATAAGGCATTTATTTTGCAGTGTCTTTTTGCAGTGTACAATTAAGACAACTACTGTATTGGAACACAATAACCACACACATAATCAATAGAGTGAGACACACTGTGACCAGCTACGTAGTAGTTGACTAAATTTTACAACTGCTTAATTAACTTTATTATGTTTTTATTTCCATCTAGACTCATCAGCGCTGTCCTTTTAAATTTTAAATCAACCCTCTATGAAGTCATGTCGTCACGCTCGTAATAAACTAACCACAAACTTGACAGTAGTCAGTCATAATTAACAAAAACCTAGCCCTCTGCAAGGCAGGCGTTTATGTTCGTAAAATACATTAACGTTGATCAAACTGATTTGCTACGTTAATATTACATTGTCTCCGGTCCTCCGCTCAATAGAGCGTAACAGTGACCGCCCCTTTTTTAACAGCAACGGTGCCGGAAGTAAATTTCCCATGCATTTATCTCGTCCACTTTTCGTAGAATCCTTATAAAAATAGTATTAAGCCTTTAACCAATAAGCCAATGGTAGTCGTGACCATATTATGTTTGATTCGGGCATAAAAAGAATTTGAAAAACGGAAGAAAAGGCAAAGGTACAAGACTGTGTACATTATTTTGTGAACTCATCCCATAAACCATTGCGAACCCTTTCCGACAACTTCCAACCCGATAGTTTAGCGTGCTTCTTGCACCTTTGTAATTATTATAGTGTTTATATTTTTAATAAAAGTTGTGTCATATATTGTGTGTGTATGTATAGTGTTTCATAGTGTATATAGTGTTGTCATCGACATGGTACAGTCCTGACTGCAATCACCGCTCGCGCGTCCAACAATGCCGATTCCAAATGTGTGTCGGCTAAGACAGGGTGTTAAATAAGGTAATAACGTTTCTCGTTTTTAATACATGTGATTTTAGTTACGTATTCATTCAACATTATGTATTCCTAGGCTTTATACTACCCAAATTACTATACAACACTGCTATATCATATATTTTGTTTTTAATCATATATCATCGTATATTCTATATCAACATATTTTTCAATATGTACAGCTCATTTCATCTACAGCTCTAACAACAACTCTAACTTTCCATGAGTCTAAGGGAAATCATGGTTGCTCTGTGTGGTAAACGATCGAGTTCAGTGGTAGCAGTAATCGACGACTTGACTTTCGTAGGTAAACGTTTCCATGGTAACAGCGAGCTCCACCAATCAAAGACGTCGTGTTACACTTTAGGATTGTGGGTAATGCAGACCTTCTAAATGACATCGCGAATAAAACTTGTTTTCTTGAAACCTTCCTTTAGTTTTTGGTTACTAAAGTTGCCTATCCTATCATTGCACAATAAAACGGCCGGTTGTAAGTATACATTGTATGGTTACGACGTAATGGCTTTTAATCAAAATCTCGACGGGAAAAATGAATGGGATTTTTACTTCCGGCACCGCACTGTTGCGCTCTATTAAACTAACGATTCCTCGAGGCAGAAAAAAATCCTCGGACCATTTTTTGTATTCGAGGTACTCGAATTACTCGAGGAATCGTTTCAGCCCTAGTCTATTTTTTTGTCACATAAAAAAAAAAATAGAATGAAAGAAAGCGGCGCCTCATTTTTCACCTCGGTCTTTACACTGCATTTGGTGCATTTCAGATGAAGACATAGCCTTCATCATATTCAGCACGGCTATCATAGCTTTGTAGGCCATGCAAATTTGGTGGCTGAGAGAATTTTGTATTAGGCCTGTCAGGTTTAACTTTGTGTGGTTCCTCACACTAGCTAGCAAATATGTTATTTATACTAATGTTGACAAACTAGATTTTATAGAGAACAATTCCCTGGATGGATTGACTCGTGGATGGGCATGTTTAGTTTTATTCTTGAGAAACGTTCTAGTTCAGGTATTTTTTAATGAAGTAAATAGCTGCAGTAGAAAAATTACATAGTACAGGTACAAGAAATATGAAACATTTTGGGAATGCTGTACTGGAAACACTTTTCAAACACTGATTTCCAATATTTATATATTTATTTACAATTCTTTTTAATTGACACTGTTGATCATTTTAATTTGCAGAAAATATTGAATATTGGTCTCTGAACTCATCATTTGGCTGGTTTTGTAAATTACTTGTCTGGTAGAACCCAATGTACACAGTTCAATGATCTTACTTCTGTTATCTATAGATACTGGAGTTTCCAGAGGTCTGTCCACTCCTGGGACCTCTTCTTATATGCAAATGGCACCATTATTTATGGGTTTTACTTGTGTCAACCTTTGAACATCTTCAAACTGCTTTTGATTTTGTACAACACTGTTATTCACTTTAAAGGTTGTCCTAAATGCAAGCAAAACCAAGCGCATTGTTTTCTTCACAGCTAGGAAAAAGCTCGTAGCCATTTATTGTCACCCTAGAGGAGAAGGTGACTGAAAAGGTGGATTAAATATCTTAGTTTCTTTATTGATCTGACTAAGAAATTAAAACTGAATAATGGTTTCTATTTTTTAGTCTTGCATTTCTTCTGCATCCAGAAAAAAAACTTGTTACTGCTACTTTTAAGCCTGTTCTCGATTACGGCGACATTTTATACACGTGCATCTGCTGAATATCTATGGATGGTGGACACAGTATATCATGGTGCGCTGAGGTTCATTACTAATGCAAATGCTCATCACTGCGCTTTGTACACCAACGTCGGCTAGCCCTCACTAGCTAGGCACAGGCTCAGCCACTTGCAGATTTGGATTCATAAAGGTCTTCTTGGCCTTTTACCAACTTATTTATCTGCCTGTCTATGTTGGAGTGACTCTGGTGGCCATTCCCAGGATTGTCTTTTTAACTTTCCAATGTACGTATAGAGCTAGGGGAAAAAAGCTTTCAGCTAATTTGTAGGGCTGGCCCGTTAACATAATTTCTAGCTTTGAATAATCGTTAAGTTTTCTGAAGAAATATTGGAATAGTTAATTTAAAAAAGTAAATTAGAAAATATAAGTAAGGTGATCTGAACATTGTGCAACATTTTGATTAACGTTTTGATGAAATTGCACTATTCTATTATTCTAGCGCTATTCACCCGAAGAGAAAACACACAGGCACTTGTGAATGACGTATCGCCAAAAAAGCTCATACCTGTTCTATTCATGTTTATTAAATTACCACTCATTATTAGTAGGTAGTAGGGTTGGGCGGTTTTCTGGGTTGATGGTGCGGTGTGCCGTTAAACTTTGTGACAATGTAACTTCTCCAGTCTCTCTTTCTTGTTTCAGTTTCTCTGTTATTGCTAACGGCTCGCTATTTGGGACCCGGCTATTTCTTGCTTGAAATGTTTGAGTTTAGCCAAACAATATCGCCAGAAAAAGATATAAGATCGCTGTTGTATTCATATTTATTTAATTATCAACCCCTTAATAGTAGGTAGTAGGGGTGGGCAATATAGTCTCAAAATGATATCACGATATTTCAAGGAAATTTGTGATAACTATATTTATGATGATATAGAAAAAAAATACTGAACAACATTAACTAGCTAGCTACTGTCATTGATGACAGACTACCTATTTTGAAGTGTGAATCTACTGCCACAAGGTGACAGCAGCAACAACATTATAGTGCAATAGTGACACAGCATTATATACAGTGACAGCATAAGTCCGATGTAAACATATGGAGTGCAGGTAGCGATGCTCGGTTGAGTCGTTTTTTTACTTTTGGGCTGCACATCCCCAGCTGCTATCTCCTCCTTGCGTGCCTTCATAGGCTACGTCCACACTAATACGTTTTCAGTTTTACACGGTGGTTTAAAACGAAAATGATCTCCATCCTCACTAGCGAGATTTCTTTGTTTGGACCGACGTTTGTTTTCTCCCGGAAAGGATCATGTGATAGGGGGTATGACACTTTTTTATTATGTAAAAATGTATACCGATATAATCGTGGACGGTATGATATGGCACAGCCCTAGTAGGTAGAGCTTATTGGTATAACATGTAAATAGCTGCTAAATACGTTAATTATTCAAACCCAAAATTTGGGACCAGCCCTACCTGCATTTTAATAAACAAATGTATATAATAGGCCTATATTTTGATACAATTTTAAATATTCTCATTCTAGTTGTCTGTCTATTTATTAATCCCCAATGTACCGAGTGCATCACACACATCTATGCACCAGCACAATTGGCGCAAGACACAAAAACCATACAATCAATGGATCTAACCATTGACTAACCCATAGAACGCATGTCTAACCCCCATTCGAATTAAGCGAGAGACGGGGTTAGATGTGCGGTGCTGTACAGTGCAAATAAAAGTATCAAGAATGTCCCTGTTGTCTCCTTGATGTCCACGATCGCAACGCTGTTTGATTTAACAAATATAATAATAAAAATAGCAAAATTATGGTGGGGACAGTATGACTACCCACCGGTCGCGCGTCCAACACCGCGTAACACAAACAAACATCTACAGTCTTCTTAAACTGTGGTTACATGTAACTCATTTTCGACATGTCAGCAGCTGGGACAAGCTGTTTGCATCAATCTGTTTTGAGTTTGACAACTATTTTTTATGTTCAACCAACAAACTACATTGAGTTAGGGCAGGGGTCGGCAAACCGCAGCTCCGGAGCCGCATGCGGCTCTTTGATCCCTCTGATGCGGCTCAGCTTTTGAAAAATAATTAATGAGTATTTAATTAAAATGTACCGTATTTTCCGCACTATAAGGCGCACTTAAAAGCCTTTAATTTTCTCAAAAAACGACAGTGCGCCTTATAATCCGGAGTGCCTTATATATGGATTAATTCTGGTTATGGCTACCGTAGTCAGGAGCGTCGCGGAGTAATACACGTGCTTCACCATAATATTACAGTGTGTGTATAAAGACCCCAAAATGGCACCTGTCAAGAGACACGCTTACGACGCGGACTTCAAACTGAATACGCTAACGTTTGATTTAGCGATATCAGACTGTTTTTTTATGTGTTACAACTGAACAAGGTTGGGAGTTATTGTGAATACGCTAATGTTTGATTTAGCGATATCAGACTGTTTTTTTTACGTGTTACAACTGAACACGGTTGGGAGTTATTGTGAATACACTCATTAACATTTGAACAATGTTGAGTTATTGTGAACGTGTTTAATAAAGTTTGACTGACTGACTTATCTGACTGTTTTGTTTCGCTTAATGCGCCTTATAGTCCGGTGCGCTTTATATATGAAAAAAGTTTGAAAATAGACCATTCATTGACAGTGCGCCTTATAATCCAGTGCGCCCTATAGTGCGGAAAATACGGTATTTTATTTTACTTTGTTCATTTTCAAAATGTAATTCTATGAAGATTATGGCGATCTTGTAACATCTAAATAAAACGTGTTAAAATATTTTTGTCGCTCTTAATTAGGGCTGTTCGATTAATCGATATTAAATCTTAATCGCGATTATGTAACTAGGAAGATGTGAAAACGTGAAACTCGTAAAATCGATTTTTCACTTCAACTAACGCAATTACGCCACAGCCCCGCTGAGCTGCTTTGCCGTAGTTACTTCCGCCTCTGACCACTTCTCACCACATGGCTTTACGGCACATTGTAAACAAACATGTCGGCGTTGGATTTAGTTGCTAAAAAGAAGAGCAAGTCCGTTGTGTTATTCACGGTTATATGAGCGGCGGGTGACTTTTTAGGGAAACCCATTTCGCACCTAGTATAACTTATGCGTCGCGCGCTTCAAGAGCGGCCATGTTGAGTTTTGAGTCTAAAATATTTGTTTTGGTCCCGGCGGGTGAGTTTTATGTGTTGCGCGTTTTACGACGAGTACATGAAAATCACGGAGGAGTTTTATAAAGTCGTGGCTATTTACTTGTGTGTGTGTGTGGGAAATGTGTGTGTGTGTGTGTGTGGGAAATGTGTGTGTGTGTGTGTGTGTGTGTGTGTGAAATGTGTGTGTGTGTGTGTGTGTGAAATGTGTGTGTGTGTGTGTGTGTGTGTGTGTGAAATGTGTGTGTGTGTGTGTGTGTGTGTGTGAAATGTGTGTGTGTGTGTGTGTGTGTGTGTGTGTGTGTGTGAAATGTGTGTGTGTGTGTGTGTGAAATGTGTGTGTGTGTGTTGATGGTAGACCGTGTGTGTGTGTGTGTGTGTGTGTGGATAGAAGGTGTGTGTTTGTGTGTGTGTGTGTGTGTGTTGATGGTAGACCGTGTGTGTGTGTGTGTGTGTGTGTGTGTGGATAGAAGGTGTGTGTGTGTGTGTCGATGGTAGAATGTGTATGTGTGTGTGTGTGTGTGAAATGTGTGTGTGTGTGTGTGTGTCGATGGTAGAATGTGTATGTGTGTGTGTGAAATGTGTGTGTGTGTGTGTCGATGGTAGAATGTGTGTGTGTGTGTGTGTGTCGATGGTAGACTGTGTGTTTATGTGTGTGTGTGTGTGTGTCGATGGTAGAATGTGTGTGTTTATGTGTTTGTGTGAAATGTGTGTGTGTGTGTGTGTCGATGGTAGACTGTGTGTTTATGTGTGTTCATTCATGGGTTACTTTATTATTTAGCTTGTAAAGACCCAGTTTAGTTTCGAAATTTTACTTAACGTATATTCTTCAAGCTTTATTTATTTTACAAAAAGAATTTTGCACTTTTTTCATTCATTTCTGGTTTAATCAGAGAAATGTTTAAAGCCCAATGGGGAAAATGTTCAATAAACAGCATATTTGAAATAATTTCTTTGTCTTTTGTTATTTCACAAAATAATCGTAATCGTAATCGAAAATCGGATTTTGAGAGAAGACAATCGAGATTTTATTTTTGGGCTAAATCGAACAGCCCTACTCTTAATACACGTCACAACCGCCAATGTGCGACACCCGCCAGTGTGCGCTTTCTTGAACTTTTTGACCCCAGGTTGGCCAACTATGGAGAATTCAAAGAAAAGAAAAGTGTCTGAAGAAAACAGGACGTTCAATGCTACTGTGTTATTTCATTTTAAATTTTTTTTGGCTCCCAGTGTTTTGTTTACTGTGTGAAACGGGTCCAAATGACTCTTTGAGTGGTAAAGGTTGCCGACCCCTGAGTTAGGGTAATTAGCTTTTCCTTTACAATCAATGTTATTTTTAATTACCACCTACTTAATAATTGGTAGCATAAACACATGTTTTTAAGTTGATTACTCATAATGTACTTAATTACCATAATTATAAACGCAAGTTTTTAAATTGACAGCCAGATCAAGGTCCTGCAGCTTTTGTTTACACAATATAGTAGGGCTGGGCGATTATGGAAAAAATAATAATCACGATTATTTTGATTGATATTGAAATCATGATTAATGAACACGATTATTCATTGATTTAAAAAAAAAAAGTGTTTATTGCACCACCAAAACTCAACTTTAAATATAAGTTTTAGAAAAACAACCAGTAATAAATGAGTAACAAGTAAAAAAGTTTAAAAAATATATATATATAAAAATAATAGCTCCCAAGCTGTCGCGTGACAATGTGATGTCACGGGAGCGCCGTAACTATTTATACTCGCGCTGGTGGTCGCGACAGTAGTTGCAGTCTTCTCCTGAACAGAGGTGGCGCCACTGAGGAAAGGCAACCAACTTTGCTATTTCTACGCAGTAGAAGAAGAGATATACTAATACTGGTGCCCCTGTGTCTTTAATTTCTTACACATCATTAGATATTCAGTTAAGGTTTAGTTCACCGGGATGTCTCTCACTCAACACGGTCTCACACCCAACTCGTCACATATTGAGGCCTGGGCACTGACCCATGTCGTCAACATTTGCAGCAGAAGGTACCCCCCTAGCGTCGCTCCTGGACGACTCGCGCCGCCCCATCGACCTGGGGGGGCGCGGCTAAATCACGTCAGGTGAAGCTAGCTGGGATAAGCGGCATGCTTGAATAGACCTCGCGATCGCTCACAGAATCACCGATCGGAACATGGCGTTTCATACGTCACGGCCGTTGAACAGCTCCTTATTGGATACCCGACCCAAGCCCGACGGGACCCGACGGGCCAGGTCGGGGTCGGACAGATATTTAGAAATTATGCTCGGGTTCGGGTCGGGCTCGGTGACGTCTGCGCGATTTGAAATGTGCAATTTAAAACCGCTTATTATGCATGGTAGCCAATGGGCTGTTTCACATGTTGCAAAGGTTCGATTGTGTGATTAAAATACATTTTATAAATAGGACATACCTGACTACGTTGGTCCAAAGTGCCAAACGTAGAGGGGTTACAATAATGGCCCTTAAATTGTATGACTGTTACATTTTTTTTGCCTATTCTTTTCCCATGGTTTTGCGTCCAAGTCACGTGACTTTCAAGATTCACGTGACTTTTTCAGATTCCACATAGGACTCCCTTGTGATGTCACTCCGTCTGACGGATCAAACCCTCGCCCACAACATGTCTGAGGTTGATTTGCTGATCAACACATTATTCCGTGGCAGCGGGAGAAACTAATGTTGACAAAGTGACGAGTTACGATCGGATGTTTGTCCGCTGTTTAATTTTGATGGTGTGTGGGCATCCGTCCTGTGGTTAGTTATTACTCCTGTATCAGAGCTATAGAGTAAACAACTCTATAAACAACTCTGTTTACTCTATAGCTCTGATTCCTGCACCATGTTTCAATGACGTCAGGTTGCTAGGGGCTACGGCTGACAGACGCCACCTGTCCCATTGGGAGGACCTATCAGCCGGAAGTACTGTCCTTACTGTACTATTGTTTATGTTGTAATGTCATAAGTGTTGACAATAAAGTTTGTTAAAAAAACAACAACTATTATTGTCCCACACCACAATGTATGTCCCACAATGTTAACTCCAAACAATTCATGTTTGTCCAATTCATTCATAAGACAAACAAAGCAGCTGGAAACACGTCTAAAAAAAAACACTTGAAATAAAATGTAGCCTATATTTATATTTTTACAACATCAATCTCCCTATAATATGAACAAAATATGATCAGGTTATACTTTCTCTCTTGAAAACGGGCAAAACGCTAACCCTAACCCTAACCCGGAAAATGAATTTAAAAAACTACAAACGTTCGGAAAATGCAATACAATGAAGTGTGCGGCGCCATGTTTTTTCCGCCATGTTTTTTGTGGTTCTAAAATGTTTAGTTAACGTTTTCCCTATTATGTGAAAATGTGTCAAGGAACTTTGCAAGTGTATTATATGTTTTAGGGACCGGGGAGCACTTTTATTTGGTCAGATTTCATTTTTACTATTGTTAATTGGGTGAAATCTGGTTTTGACCTTACCCAGTAGCGCCCCCTGATGGTTTCATATAAATATTTCCATATTACTTAATATGACCATTTATAGCCATTGTGTTCCCTTCCCCGGGGCTGACAGGATTGCCCTGGATGAACCAATAGTATATAATATGGTAATGCGAATGTATGTCTGTGTGCAGTTACATTTTTACACACAGTTGTTTTTAATTGACCAAGATATGAGCTTTTGAAAGAAAGTAGGCCTGTGTCGTATGCAAAGGGCTTTAGAACTACAAAAAACATGGCGGAAAAAACATGGCGCCGCACACTTCATTGTATTGCATTTTCCGAACGTTTGTAGTTTTTTAAATTCATTTTCCGGGTTAGGGTTAGGGTTAGCGTTTTGCCCGTTTTCAAGAGAGAAAGTATAACCTGATCATATTTTGTTCATATTATAGGGAGATTGATGTTGTAAAAATATAAATATAGGCTACATTTTATTTCAAGTGTTTTTTTTTAGACGTGTTTCCAGCTGCTTTGTTTGTCTTATGAATGAATTGGACAAACATGAATTGTTTGGAGTTAACATTGTGGGACATACATTGTGGTGTGGGACAATAATAGTTGTTGTTGTTTTTTTAACAAACTTTATTGTCAACACTTATGACATTACAACATAAACAATAGTACAGTAAGGACAGTACTTCCGGCTGATAGGTCCTCCCAATGGGACAGGTGGCGTCTGTCAGCCGTAGCCCCTAGCAACCTGACGTCATTGAAACATATGGTGCAGGAATCAGAGCTATAGAGTAAACATAGAGTTGTTTATAGAGTTGTTTACTCTATAGCTCTGATACAGGAGTAATAACTAACCACAGGACGGATGCCCACACACCATCAAAATTAAACAGCGGACAAACATCCGATCGTAACTCGTCACTTTGTCAACATTAGTTTCTCCCGCTGCCACGGAATAATGTGTTGATCAGCAAATCAACCTCAGACATGTTGTGGGCGAGGGTTTGATCCGTCAGACGGAGTGACATCACAAGGGAGTCCTATGTGGAATCTGAAAAAGTCACGTGAATCTTGAAAGTCACGTGACTTGGACGCAAAACCATGGGAAAAGAATAGGCAAAAAAAATGTAACAGTCATACAATTTAAGGGCCATTATTGTAACCCCTCTACGTTTGGCACTTTGGACCAACGTAGTCAGGTATGTCCTATTTATAAAATGTATTTTAATCACACAATCGAACCTTTGCAACATGTGAAACAGCCCATTGGCTACCATGCATAATAAGCTGTTTTAAATTGCACATTTCAAATCGCGCAGACGTCACTGAGCCCGACCCGAACCCGAGCATAATTTCTAAATATCTGTCCGACCCCGACCTGGCCCGTCGGGTCCCGTCGGGTCCCGTCGGGCTTGGGTCGGGTATCCAATAAGGAGCTGTTCAACGGCCGTGACGTATGAAACGCCATGTTCCGATCGGTGATTCTGTGAGCGATTGCGAGGTCTATTCAAGCATGCCGCTTATCCCAGCTAGCTTCACCTGACGTGATTTAGCCGCGCCCCCCCAGGTCTATGGGGCGGCGCGAGTCGTCCAGGAGCGACGCTAGGGGGGTACCTTCTGCTGCAAATGTTGACAACATGGGTCAGTGCCCAGGCCTCAATATGTGACGAGTTGGGTGTGAGACCGTGTTGCTCTCACTATACAGCATTATGGCTGTCTATTACTTTACATTGCTATTATTCTACATCACTGCCACACCTGGTCAGCCATCAACAGTCCAGTGTATGGCAGCAGTCCTCATATGAATAGTGTTTGTAAGCATCTATCTTAATAACTTAATGATTATCTTATATACTTTTATTTTATAGCTTACTGCCTCTTTGAGATAGTTTTTCAGCCACGTAATTCCACTCGTCTTTGACCACAACAACAGTAGACAGCACTTAT
This sequence comes from Merluccius polli, assembly GCA_030340625.1. Taxonomy (NCBI): domain Eukaryota; kingdom Metazoa; phylum Chordata; class Actinopteri; order Gadiformes; family Merlucciidae; genus Merluccius; species Merluccius polli. The sequence continues at coordinate 52,473 of JAOPHQ010001472.1, forward strand.
GTAAAACCACGGTTTATTAGCGAAAAAATATAGGCCTACACCACACAATAACATGGAACATATAAAGGAAGAAGCCAAAATAGAACGCTACGGAATGACAGCGCTGCGGCGCGGTGCGGCGCTCCTGGGACGCTGCAGAGACGTTCCGCGGCGGCCCGGTGGAAATGCCTTCATTGATTAGAGTGGCAGCGATCAGCAGCGGTGACCGCGGCGCAGTGGCGCACGGCCCCGGTGGAAATGAGCAGGCGCATTAAAATGTGCCTTCGAACTCGTCCGTGTTTCTGTTTCCGCTTTGTCGGATCTCGCCGGCGAGATCTACATCATTTTGACGTCACATTGTCGCGTGACAGCTTGGGAACGGCGAGTATACTGCAGAATTAATTTGCGCGGCGGCACATTAATCGTTTTTCTTCGATTACAGTGTTTTCATGATCGTGAGAAGCCGAAATCGGCATCAAATTTCGATTAATCGCCCAGCCCTACAATATAGTAAAGACTTTAAGATCAATTTTACAAAAACCATAAAAAATTTGTTTTTGCAGCAGACTTGCTCTTCCGTGACCACTGGCTCCCTGTAGCAGCTCGCATCAGATTTAAGTCGATGGTACTGGCCCGCAAGGCTGTCAACAGAACTGCCCCTACCTACCTCCAAGCGTTAGTGAGACCCTACGCCCCAGCTTGAGTGTTCCACTCAACTACCTCAGCTGGCCGGCTGGTACCGCCATTGCTAAGACCAAGCAAAGGTCGCTCAGCAAAGTCGAAACTCTCTATTTTGGAACCGCAATGGTGAAACGAGCTCCCTGCCAATATCATGACCACAGAGTCGCTCACCAGCTTCCGCAAGAGACTGAAGACTCACTTGTTCAGAGTTCACTTGGACTCTGCATAGCATCCTTCCTCTTACGCACTTATTGTATGTTTGTACGTCCTGGCACTTAAAAATAGTACTGAGCATCTTGTAGCATCGTACCCTAGCTATCTTTGTTGTATACGAGGAATGGGTTAACCTAGCAATTATGAGTGCTTCAAACTTGTTCTATTGACATCCTTATTGTACCGACAGCGATATATTGTTTCACTTTATTCTGACAAATGTACTTATTAAGTCGCTTTGGACTAAAGAGTCTGCTAAATGCCCTAATTGTAAATGTAAATGTTCATTCATCAGTACACCTCTTGAGGATTAAATACTGGCGTGGTAAAAAAGACCAACCAGTTCTAAGGGTAGTATCCCACAGGTCTGAAATCTACGTGTGGTGGTAGCCGGTGGAGATGCCGGGCATTACCCGCTGGGGCGGGGGGGGCGATGCAATTTCTTTCTTTTTTTCATCGTTATATGCCTGCCTCATCTTATCGAGTAAACACATCAACTGTAGGACCATTATTGAGAATAAAAAGTGTAATAAACAAACACAACGTTCATTGATAGACAGTAACAGTCTCACAGTTCTCAAACAGTTATAATGGTGTCACACGTATAATCATTGTGCCAACTCTAACTTATAACACAAATCTATCAGTCTGTTTCTTAGCCATCGTTATCTTAGTGATGTATAACGTGTCTATCCACCACAACGAAGAGCACTAATTACAATCCCTGATCTCTGATCCATATAAGGTCATGACCAAATATGGATGTTGGGACATGAATCACGTTCAGCAAACACAAACTGCATAGTAACAGGCATTTGATAGGCTGTGAAATACCTTTATTCAGACTAGGGGTGGGCGATCTTCCCAAAAAATCATATCACAATCTCTTTAACACACTTCACGATCCAGATCTGAATTGAGATCGGTAACACTTTACTTGAAGGCTGGTGAATAAGACTGTCATGATGCTGTCATAATCATGACATGACACCTGTCATGACACTTTATGAATGCTTATGACAGTCGTCATTAAGTGTCATTCGAGGATTCAGCACCATGGACAGTGCTGGTATGTTACCCTTGAGATCTTTCTTCACAATTTTGAAATGTACTGTCGAGAATATTCAGACTCAAACAAGCCTATGGACTTATCTATTTGCACCATTTAAAACACAATATTGCATTAAAGACACCGTTTTCAAAAAGGTCATTACTGAGTTAAACTTTATTTTGAAATTAAAAAATGTTGTAATCAGTAATGGAACAGTCAACACTACTACTACTAGTCCTCTTGCACGTCATGGCGCGTAGAGCCAACCGAGGCAACCAGGTTTCTCCATCTGGGTCTGTTGTGAGCAAGATGTTGTGCTTGTGCCAGTGTCACGTTACAGGCTGCAAGGTCTTGGGCTATTACATCAAGCCAGCGAGTGCGGGGGGCACCTCTGGGTCGCCTCCATCCGGCTTGATGGGGGTTAAAGTCCAGGATGATGCGGGTTGGGTGTTCCGCAGGCAGGCGGGTGATGTGGCCATACCAGCGCACGCGCCTCATTGCTGCAAGACAGGATGCTGGGGGTTGTTTTGTTTGGTCTCTTAGAGCCCGGTTCGTGACATGCTGACTCCATGTGATGCCTTCGATCCTCCTGAGGGCTCGGGTGTCGAAACCATCGAGCCTGGCTGCCAGGGTGTTGTTTAGCGGCCAGGTTTCTGAGCCGTATAGGAGGACTGAGATGACAGAGGCATTGTAGACCCTCAGCTTTGTTTCCCGGGATATGTGCCGGTGTCGCCACAATGGTCTCCATAGGGACTGCATGACGGAGGCAGCCAGGGCACGACGTCGGTCAACCTCTGTTTTGAGGTCTCCGATTTTGGACACCGTTGAGCCCAGGTATCTGAAGGTGGGGGCGAAGTGCACGGGGGTGCCATCGAACAGGAAGGGTGGTGGGTCGGGTCCGTCGCCTATATGCATAAGCTCGGTCTTGGCCCAGCTTATCTTCAGGCCAAGCTTTTTGGACTCCTCATCAAATACGCTGAGCGCTTCACGGAGCTGATCGGCAGTCTCACTGAAGAGGATGGTATCGTCAGCGTATTCGAGGTCCTTGAGGATGTAGTTTCCGAGTGGCACCCCGGGGATCCGCTCACAGGTTCTAAGCATCAGATGGTCGATGACGCAGTTGAAGAGCTCTGGAGCAGCTACACAGCCCTGCCTTACCCCGCTGTTTATGGGGAACCACTCAGCACCCTGATACAGCTGCTTAAAGAGTGTGATGAGTTTGGTTGGGGCTCCGAGGGTCTTCAAGATGTTCCACAAGGACCCATGGTCCACGGTGTCGAAGGCAGCTTTAAGGTCAATGAAGGCGATGTATAGGTGCCTGTCTTTTCTGAACTCCCGGGCTTTTTCCATTATGAGCCGGAGAGCTGAGATGTGATCAGTGGTAGAGCGGTTGGGCATAAAACCGGCTTGTTGTTGGCGCCGTCTGCTTCTGGTTGCGGGTAGGGCTCGGGTGAGGAGAATACGGGTGAAAAGTTTGCCGGGGATGGAGAGGAGGGTGATACCTCGATGGTTACCGCAGGTCAGCTGATCCCCCTTGTGCTTCCAGAAGGGAAGTATAATGCCCCGCCTCCAGTCATCGGGCAGCGACTCAGAGACCCACACAAGGTTAATAATTTGTGCGAGCCAACGGAGGATGTTGTTGCCTCCGGCCTTCAGCATCTCAGCTGTGATGGTACATATGCCAGGGGCTTTGCCGTTCTTGAGCTTGGATAAGGCTGCTTTGACTTCAGCTGTGGTGACGGGGGTGCAGGGTGCACGGATGGAGCAGTCCGGGTTAGTGGTGGGGTGACTGATGAGGGTGGGGTCTTCTGGGACAGGGGGGTGGTTCAGGAGCTCGCTAAAATGCTCCTTCCAGCGGCTGAGGCAATCAGCTTCAGTGGAGAGCACGTTGCCAGCCCTGTCCTTGACGAGGAAGGAGCGCTGGCGGGGGCCGGCTTTCCCTTGGCGGAGTAGATTGAAGAGCTGCCGCAGGTTGTTATTTTGGGAGGCTGTCTCCATGGCTGTTGCCTGATTGCTCCAGAAGTTTTCCCTGTCACGTCGGATGGAGATGTTGCGTTGGCTGTTTAGGCGTCGGTACAGGTCCATGTCCCCTCGCAGCCGAGCAGCTCGTCGGTTGTTGACGATGTCGAGGGTGTCTTGGGAAATCCAGGGTTTCTTAGGGGCAGGTCTTGTTCGCCCGATGGATTCCCTGGCAGCTGTGATAGCCTCATTTTTGAAGTGGGGCCAGTCCTGGGATATCCCACTGCTGAGGGAGCAAAAGCGGTTAGCAATGGAGCACCTGTACGACTCCATGATGGCCGGGTCTAGCAGGCGTGAGGAGTCCAGCTTGGGGGTGGCATTGGCTGATGCCCCTGCCTTGAGCTTCAGCCGGAGGTCGGCTATCAGCAGGCGATGGTCGGTGTTGCCAAGCTGTGCTCCTCTGAAGACACGGCAGTTGGTTATTGATGTCTTCCAGCGGCGGGAGATGAGAATATGGTCAATTGCTTTCTTTGTCTTGCCGTCATTGCTGTACCAGGTCCAGTGATGGATCCGCTTCCGGGGGAACCATGTGTCGGCGATGCAGAGGTTGGTGGTTCTGCATAGATTAAGTAATCGTTGGCCGTTGTCGTTGGTGGTGTTATCGACGGAGACGGGACCTGTTACAGCCGGGAGGGTGGGATCTTGTGTGGAGATTGTGGCGTTGGCATCGGTGAGGACAATGACAATGTCATGGGGGGGGGCTGCCTGGATGGCATCTTGCAACTGATCGTAAAAGGTGTCCTTTGTCTGGTCTGGGGTGACATTAGTAGGGCTGTAGGCGACAATAGCTGTCATCTTCCCATGCTGATGTATGAGACGGGCAGAGAGCAGTCTATCACTGACTGGCTTCCAGCTTATGATTGACTTCCTTCGGTGTAGCGGGATGGCTAGGGCTACACCGTAGAGGCCTCTCCCATCGTTTGGGCCACTCCAGAGAAAGAGATGTTCGCCGGCAGTGGACTCTCCGGTTCCACGCCAGCGTGACTCGCAAAGGCCGGCAAGGGCGATGTTATACTTGGAGAGTTCACTGGAGAGAAGTGTTGCGTAGCCGGGGCGCAGGAGCGTTTGAACGTTCCAGCAGGCGATGCGGGTTTTAAAACGGAGATCCAAATGTCGTAGTCCGGGGGAAGGCGGGGGTCTGTTCCCGTGAAGATCCGTCCGGTTTAAATTAGTTGTCTTGGTTGGGTTCGTAACTGTTTATTTTCGCCATGCTGGGTAGTTGGCCCTGCGATGGCTAGTCAGCTGGTGGGGCTGCCACCTCACAGCACGCTGACGGGCTGCGGAACCTCGGCGAAGACCGGCGGTTCCGGGCGGAACTGCTCATTTGTGCCATCCTGGTGCCGTAAGCCCCCCGAAGGGTAACAGGCTCCCCATGCACCGAGCCTGGGCAGACACCAGGTAGGGTTAAGCTATCACACCTCAGCAAGGTTACACAGTTCCTTGTCCTGGTGGGGGGTTGAAGCAACTTAACACTATCATTGTGTTTTCAAGTACTCAGAACTCAACCCAGGTAGAAAAAATTGAAGTAGTAAAATGTAAACTACAAAGTGTAAACACAAAAGTGCACTTTTCAAATCAGATCATACCGTGCATCTAAATTGTTCATCAGTGTCTTAAATCCCATGTTTTAAATCCCACGGGACCGCCTCAGTCACCGCCTCACAAACTTTCCATCCTTTGCTGCTTTTATGGTATTTTTCAACAGGGTTAATGTCGGTCAATGATAATGGTTTGTAATTCGGGACCTGGTGAGATACTGATGAGTGGGGTTGGATCGGCCTGAATGAAACACTCTCGGCATGTTCCTCCAGATGCTTCCTTTTAAGTTGCTTCAATAAATTTGTTGTATTCCCTCCAGAAGTGCCGACGGTGTGGATCCACCCTGGATCCACAATTATTACTGGCTATCCAAGTTTTATGTGAAGTTTGGAAACATTAGTAGGAGGACATAAATCACGATCTCTAAAAGAAAAAGTAGATTGTGGACGTCTTCAAGATCGATCATGATATAAAATTGTCAGATCGCCCACCCTTAATTCAGACATATGCGTTTTGGACGACTAAGGGCACCCAATGCAAACATACTTAATATGGGCAACTAGTTGGCTTAATGATACCCAGTTGCTCATCTGCTAAATTCAATTTGGTAAAAATGATAATGGAATGGCTGTTAGTATGTATGTGTGGGAAACACTAACAGATTTTGGAACACACAGCCAAAGCCAAGTAACATTTCTAAAGTTGCTATACCTAAGCTGCATATATACTGTAATTGCATGTAAGCCCACACCATTCATTTCCACAACACAACAACTGTATTCTCTGCATCTTGCCCTGTAGCGGTCTCTCTGTGGGCTATCATATGTATTTCCTAATACATCATATTTGATCTGTCAAGAAGTGATGTGTTGCACATACAGCATATCCAAAGCAAGTCTTCCCTTTTCTGTTACATTATTAGTTTTGTAGCCTCTTCAATGGACTTCAAAATACAAAACATAATCTAAAAAACCTGATAGTGCTGTGAAACACGTGGAATCTTCAAGTTCAAGGAAGAGCTTCTGAAACACTTCAAAAGTACATTTAAGTTCCTATATTATTCTGCCATCTTGTGGTCAGATCCTGGGGTGGACCGGTTACCAATGATTGGAATTTTCATCACTTGCCTATCAAGGCCAACCTGTAACTCTTCTGTGTCCTTGTAATGCAAATTAGCATGTTAGAGATGATGATTTGGATGATTACTGCTAGGGCTGATTCAGTGGAGTGTGCAATCTTGAAACCTGATTGATGAGGATCAAGCAGGTTATGTGAGAGATGGGACAGTTGGTTAGAGATGGCACGTTCAAGAGTTTTAGAAAGGAACAAGAGAAGAGATACCGCTATGTAGTTCTGGATGTCAGCAGTGTTGAGGGTAGGTTTCTTGAGAAGTGGCTTGACTAGCAATCTTGAAGGATGCTGGAATAAGGCCTGAAGTGAAAGAGTTGATGAGGGAGGTGAGGAACGGCAGGATGTCGCTCGAGATGGCTTGGAAAAGGGAGGAAGGTATGTGGTCAAGGGGGCAGGTATTGGCATGGTGAGACATTACTAGTTTGTGCACATCTTCAGGGGAGAGAGGGGTGAAGTGGGTGAGGCGGAAAGTCATCAGCTGTGAGGGAGGAAGGGAATGGAGGGGGGGGCGGGGGGGGAGAACATGGAAAACAGTTTCCTAGGGTTGGAGGCAGAGGAGTTGATCTTTGTGCAGTAGAAGGTAGATTTGGCTGCTGACACAGTAGAGGTGAAGTCTGAGAGGAGGTGAAGGTAGCGAAAGAGGTCCTCCGGAACAGTCTGATCTCTTCCACTTTCTCTCAGCTGCCCGTAGCTCTGTTCTACAAGCCCGCAGAGTTTCGGACAGCCAGGAGGGAGGGGAAGAATATTGTGCTGGTCTGGAGGAAAGGGGACAGAGGAAGTCCAAGGAGGACGAGAGGGAGTATAGCAGGAGGCTTCCTCGGTGGACAGAAGAGAAAATTGTACAGGAGATGGTAGAGAAGAGAGAACAGCTGAGGAGAGAGAGATTTCAGGTTACGACGGGAGGTGACAATATGAGGAGTAGGGGGAAGGAAGGTGGAGGACTTCAAGGCGAGAGAGTCAGACACAGTCGAGGCCTGTGCTCTGACTGTGGCCTGTGTCAGACTGGGGTGGGCTAGATGGATGGGAACACGAGAATAGAAGATTGTCCCTTAATATTGATTGTCCCTGAGCCCAACCTGTTTGGGTGGAGGCTGTCTGCTTTGAAAAGATATTTGCACCCACAGAACAAATAAAAATTGTCAAAGTTTCTTCCTCTTTCATTGCAGACTCTGGAAAGCCATGTATTCAGTCCAAGTAGACAACATATTCATTCCCTTATCAACTGTTGGGCGGAGTCCACTGAAGAATGATTTAATGTCTAATTTGTCCAGTGTATCAAAGAGTTTGGTGAAATCCCTCTTTAACAGTTCTGATTGTTCTTGGCGAATGTCATTGAATCCTGTATGCACAATGATCTGAGTAATCACTGACCGCCGCACCTGGGAAGTATGTTTTAATCTTCTTACTGTGTATGTCCCTGATAGCAGAATCTCCTACAATCAGAGTGTCTGGTTCAGCCGCTTGCTGTGGGACAAACCCCTGTCTGGGCCGGCTGCCTGGACTTGTCTTGAGGCTTGCGTTTGAAGATCCATGAGTGAGGTTGAGGCTCGCCTGCCTGGCGACATATTCATGGTCCGTTTCCGTTTCTCATCACATTTCTGCAAGCTGTCGGCCGTGGACTCTCGTAGTGGCAGGAATCTGTTTTGTAGAGACAACGTTGGCTTTGGTGATAGGCTGGTCTGACCGGTCCATGCTACTTTAGTTAGCCTAGGGTTCGGCGTTGAGTGAGCTTGTTGCTTCGCTTTGCCTCTCTGTTTCGGCATGGCACCGAACTTAGGCCAGTATGAAGCTTCTGGTGCTGGTTCGGTTGTTTTCTTTAGAACTGTCTTTCTCTTGTCTAACTTCGGGAAGGTTACAGTGAAACAATCATCATTCAGCTGTGTCTGTGTCTGAGCTAACTCACCGTCCAAAGATGCCATCGGGAATGTATCTTGGTCTTTGTTCCTTCTAGTGCAATTATCCTGGTTTCAAGTAAAGTTAATGTCTGTAGCAGTTTCACGCAGTCCTTGCAGTTTTTCAGTACTTCTCTCAGTACCCACATGCCGAGGCATTTTAGTGGTGATGCTAACAGGCTAGCAGGCCGTGCTAGTTGTAGTATTTCTAGGTAGGTAACAAATCGCACGGTCTGTGATGGTAGTCGAGTCACTGTTTGCTATTCAGTGAGACATAAAACTAGGAATAAATAAAATAGCGGCAAAAAGAAAGAAAGAAAGGGAAATAAAGCAGAAGCGGGTAGAGCGGACTCCTAACACAACCTTCCCCTGCGGCAGCCAAGAAGGTTTCACTTACATTTTTTCCAACCACAACAAAACATATAAAGTTCTTCTGTTTTAACTGTTCCACAAAGCACAGCAAAAACATTTGGTGATGCTGCTGTCAGCTATTACGCTTCAAGCAGCATGAACAGTCTGACTTATGTAGTGTTTTATATTTTTATGATTTTATTATTATATACTTATTTTATTTATCATTATTTATTTTATTCTATTTTATTTAGACTTGTTGACTTGTAGACTTGTACTGTTTTGTCCCCAAACTATAGGCTATTAGGCTACCTAATAAGGAGGCCAAGCTCGACCTCAGGGGTTAAAGTTTTCCGTCGCTATAACGGAAATCCGTCAACTCGGCTCTCGTAAGGTCCCGTGGTCCCACCAGAAAGGCAGAGTGAGAACCGCAGATAAAGAAAAAATAAGCATTTCGAGAGCCTTTAAAAATTCCTACAGTAGTACAGACCATGAATGCAACACTCCACGTTTTTGTTGACAGAAGTGGTAGCTCTAGTAGTCGCCGGTAGTAGAAAACTACATGTCTTTCTCAAAGCAGAAACGTACAATTGAAAATGAAAACCGTCGGTTTAACCCCGCCTGGACGGATAAATATTTATTTATGTTACCGCCAAGTTTAAATGCCAAACCGATGTGTTTAATTTGTAATGAGTGTCGCGGTTCTGAAAGATTGCAGCGTGCGGAGGCACCACGTTGAGAAACACCCGACTTTCCGCGCAAACTTTCCAGAGGGATCTCAGGAGAGGGACCCGTGCAAACGCGCAGTTTGGTGCGTCGTACAGTACGGAGCTGTACTACAATGGTACGTTCATGCACAGCCCAAGAGAGAGCTGCAGAAAACAACAAACGTTACTACTAATGTGCACTAGTTTGTTTTTATGCACTTTGAGATGCTCCTCGATCAGGTATGACCAAAATGTTTTTTCCTTTAATTTCAAAAGTAGAAAGAAGTGTTGCTTCTAGGGATGGGCATAAGTAATCGATGATCGATCATTGATCGTTAAGAAATGTGTCGATCAATTTATATTGTTATTGATCAAAAGGACGTTGTGTTGCATAGGCCTACTGTCTTGTGATCGCGGCTTTAGTTCCCCGTGTCTGATCGCTGTAATTCGGAGCGTGAATATCGGTTGAATATCTAATATCTTTAAAAAACACTTTAGTATTTTTTAAGACGATAGTCGCACATCCCTCGTAACTACGCCGTGACGGTGAACCCTCCCGGACTCCGCTATTAACATGAACCGCTCCGCCGGAGGAGCCGCACATCCACACGCACCAGACACCAAAATACCAACACACGTTTTCCATTTGCTTGCTTTTAAATAAAGTTGTGTACTGTTATAAAGTTAAATACGATTATTGATTAATGACCGATCGCGTACTGCGGTCAAGACAGCCGTCTCTGGGTTTCGCGTGGTCAAGTCAGCCGCTCCAACATTTTCAATATTTCCATAACTGTGACATTTTAGCAAAAAGTTCAGTCTCATATGTTTTCTGACTAAGGTATTGCTTTTAGATAGTTCATGCAATTGTTTCTAAATGTGTGACTCATCTTTTTGTTGCGAGCCTTTTCCGAGCGCCGCTGCATATTGTATCGGCATATGTCGGCCTTTTCCCCCTTTTTTTCAAAACAGTTATACAGTTTAATGCCCACTTTTACTGCCTATATATATATATATATATATATATATATATATATATATATATATATATAACCTTAACGGGGCCCTAACTGGGCCCTAAGTGACAGTTACTCAGTAACTACTGAGGAATTACTGGTAAACAGACTAGGGGACTACTGTATTCGTTACTGAGTAACAAATGATGAACAACCAGGGCCCTAACTGGGGCCCTAACTGGGCCCTAAGTGACAGTTACTCAGTAACGAATACAGTAGTCCCCTAGTCTGTTTACCAGTAATTCCTCAGTAGTTACTGAGTAACTGTCACTTAGGGCCCCAGTTAGGGCCCTGGTCGTTCATCATTCGTTACTCATTCGTTCCTCAGTAACTACCCGCGTTTTGCGTACCTTATTGTAAAGTGTTACCATCGAGGCAGTATGCGGCCATGACCCAAAGTGATACCTAAATAAATTTTCAGTCAGATGATTTTTTTTTGCTTTAACCCCTGCGACCTGGGCTTTCTGCAGCTCCCGTCTCCTTCTCCATGCCGTTGGTTGTGCGATAAACTGCCAGGGCACAGTCTGTGCGCACTTTCTCCATCGTGTCTATGGTGTTGGACACAGCAAGGTTCAGGTTGTTCCCAAAGCAACTCAACTGGGGCATCTTAAGTTACGAACAGCCGCTTTTTATGTTGATCCACTGTCGGTTGTAAGACGGGAAACTTTAGCCTCTTCTAATCCCCATTCTTGTAAAGCCTCCTACAAAGCATCAGCAAAGTTAGCAGCGGTATGGTCCTTTTTTGCAGGCATTTGGATACCAGTGTCCGTTCTGTGTCAATGAAATGTAAATTTGGTGACATGTACGGTGTCATGTTTGTGCTGGACAACATGTCTGATGTGAGGGAAAAGTGCTCAATCCGGACACGGGTGTAGGCACTTGGGATGGCTGTTGTGGAGAAATATGTCCGCCCTGGTACCTCGTACTGGCGGTCAAGTGTGGTTAAGAGGTCTTTGAAAGATTTATTTTTAAGTGTTGAAAGACCATTTCTTTGCAGATATATTTGGTCACTGCATCAATGCATGCATTCCACCTCTCACTGCCCTTCTTATACTTTTCTTATAACGCTCCACTGTCTGGCCTCTCCAGGTCGAGATTTTGCTATGGGACCAATTTTGGCAGCCACACTCTTATGGTGCACCTGAAGGTGTGTGTGTGTGTGTAGATTAGAGGTGTAACCTCAAGATACTGCCACCCTAATTAGATGAAGTTTACAGATTGCCACATGAGGTTCCTTATTAGCATTTGGTTTAAATCCAAAATGTTGCCAAATAGGTGCTTTTGCCTTTGGCTTTGAAACCAAATCAACTGCCACCATTGTCTTGGCAGTTGCCAGTGCCAATTACTCAAATGGCCTAAATAGGTTGCATCAATAAGCATAAGAAAAAATTGGACAAGAGGAGCCGTCACTGAGACAGTTGAAGCTTGTCCTGCATTAACGTAATTTCTCTTTAAAGGGGCTATAGACGATATCCTGAACATTAATATAGCAGCAAACAACTATTGGCTATGTAGAGATATAGTGGAGTAATGGCGTCCTGACCAGAGAATGAAGGCAAACTTCCTCTGTGTGTGTTGTAATCTGAGCTTCTATTTTCTTTGTTTTGGTATCCGGGTCGGCCACGCGTTCATGATAACGAACGCACTAGGGCTGGGCGATATGGACCAAAACTCATATCTCGATATTTTTTGTTCGAATGGCAATACACAATATTATTACGATATTTTGAACAAAACGGGTAAAGTGTGTAGTTTTAACTCCACACCACAAGTAATCACCATCAACCATTTATTTAGGTTTAGTTGTTTTTTTTTTGCTCAATGGCACTGATTAATGAAGCTTTCAACAAGCATTGCTTCGGGAGAGAGACATTCTGCGACTGCGAGCCTTTGGTCACAGCAGCAGCACCACATAGTTTTACACTCTCTTCATACAGCAGTCGGTGGTTCTGCTGCAGGTGACTGAAGAGTTTTGTAGTGTTTCCACCTTTTGTCGTAACCGGTTTCCTGCACGCTTTACAAATCACGTCGCTTTGCTGTTTGTCTTGAATCCTAAACCCGAAATAACTCCAAATAACAGAGCCATTATTTGTTTTTTTTGTAACCAACTGCTCACTCTCTACCACCGTGTCCGCCATGTTTTTGTTCAAAGTTTGTTGTGATGCGTAACGTGGGTGGGAAAACACTACGTTCATGTAAGTGGCGGGATTGAGCAGCTGAACATGGCTTGTAGGCTCAGAGATCAGCAGACGGCCTTATAAAGTAGGGCTCGCAAGGCAACATCAAAATAATATATAATATACTGGTATGGCGATATTGTCTCAACTACATATCTCTTTCAAAAATATACCGGTATAAATCTTACTACTGGTATATCGCCCAGCCCTAGCACGCGCCGTGCATGAGATGAGTTAAGAAGGTAAAGAACACTCCCAATTGTTGTGGTTTGAGATGCTGGTGCTCTAGTGCGACATCTTGTGGCTAAATATATCGTCTATAGCCCCTTTAAATTGCCCAGACTCTCAATAAAGGTAGGCTACACTTAACCATAGACATATAACCTGTTTCATTGATCTCTGTCATTGTTCACAAGTCATTGTTCACACATCCCCATGTTGGTTTGTAACCACTGAAGTATCTATAACCTCATAGGACAAGGCCACTCCCTGCTACTTCCTCCTGCTTTATGTGAAACTACCTGGCAACTCCGCCACTTTAGTGGAAGATGAGTGCGATTTCCAATATAATAGTTTCTAAACGTTTCTAGCAACGATTGCAGCCAACATAGTTTGCATGACAACGTAGTTCCTACAATGTAGGATAGGAGTTTGGTCTAGACCTGCTCCATTTGAAAAGTGCCCTGAGATAACTTCTGTTATGAATTGGCGCTATACAAATAAAATTGAATTGAATTGAATGTGAAGCAAAAGACTTTTTTGAAACCTAGCTCTACGCTAACTTTTTTTCCCAAGGAGTACATGTGCTCCTAAATGAAAACAATTAGCAGACAATTTTCCAGTTCGCACATACCGATTTTTAGTAGGGCTGGGTATCGCCACTGATTTCCCAAATTGATTCGATTCTGATTCGCAAGGTCTGGATTCGTTTCATTGTTGATTCAATATCGATTAGTTTAAGGATATTTCAGTTACAATTAGGGATGGGCATAATTAATCGATCGATCATTGATCGTTAAGAAATGTGTCGATCAATTTATATTGTTATCGATCAAAAGGACGTTGTGTTGCATACTGTGAGTCTTGAAGCGGTGCCCGGTGATCGCGGCTTTAGTTCCCCGTGTCTGATCGCTGTAATTCGGAGCGTGAATATCGGTTGAATATCTAATATCTTTCTAACTTTAAAACACTTTAGTATTTTTTAAAACGATAGGCGCACATCCCTCGTAACTACGCCGTGAAGGTGAACCCTCCCGGACTCCGCTATTAACATGAACCGCTCCGCCGGAGGAGCCGCACATCCACACGCACCGGACACCAAAATACCAACACACATGTTTTCCATTTGCTTGCTTTTAAATAAAGTTGTGTGCAGTTATACGGTAAATACGATTATTGATTAATGACCGATCGCGTACTGCGGTCAAGACAGCCGTCTCTCGGTTTCGCGTGGTCAAGCCAGCCGCTCCAACATTTTCAATATTTCCATAACTGACATTTTAGCAAAATGTTCAGCCTCATATATGTTTTCTGACTAAGGTATTGCTTTTAGATAGTTCATGCAATTGTTTCTAAATGTGTGGCTCATCTTTTTGTTGCGAGCCTTTTCCGAGCGCCGGCTGCATATTGTATAGGCATATGTCGGCCTTTTTTCCCTTTTTTTCAAAACGGTTATACAGTAAAGCTGGAGTCTATCCAGTGGGCTGTTAGACTGAGGAGAGACATCGGTGCCACACCTGAACTCCACAGTTCGGTCGTGAGAGAGATCGAGGTAGCCTCTTTTGGATGCCGCTGCACATGTTCATGCACCTTGGTGTGCAGGGCTGGGATGCTTTTTTCAGCGATGTAGTGACGGGATGGCATTCCATAGCGCAGCTCCAAATACTTGATTAGACGACAAAAAGCGGAGTTTTCCACGAGTGAGACGGGCTGGTTATCCTCAGCAATGCACTCAACAATCAGCTCTGTGATTTTCCTGAACCTCTCGGAGTCTCGCGGAAGTAAGTCTTTTCTTTTCAAACTGTCCTGCAGCTTTTGTTGCTGGAGTCCATCCATCGCAGATGATTTCGCTTGACAGTAAGCGGCGTGTTCCATGGGGTGGTGATTTTGAAGGTGTCTGATCAGGTTTGTGGTGTTGTAAGAGGACCTGTTACCACCACCTCGTGGAACTTCCATATTACAGACATTGCACGTTGCAGTCGGCGACTGAGCTGTAGGTATTTTAAAATGCTGCCAAACTGCAGATATTTTAACTAGCTATCAACGTTACCGACGCGTGTCCGCTCCACTTTTCCAACTCTCTAATGGCGGCTGATGCAATAGGACAACAACGACAAACAAACGTGTATATATATTATATAAAATATGGATCGGCCATGAAATAGAATTGGATCGGCCGATCCCGATTGACCTTAAAAACCCTGTACCGGGCCCGATCCGGGATCAGAACATCCCTACTACCAACCCATTTTGCTTTTTTCAACACATACTAAATCATTTCTATCTGCTTTCATGTCTCCATTATAGACTAAATGAATGAATAAACTCAGTTTTCTTCCTAATGTTTTCTTTTACTCCACCCCGACGCCAACCCTTGCTGCCAACAGCAATACACCAACTATGGTATTACTATGCAATGCACATCCTTAAAATAGCTTTTGCAAGTTCCCAAATAAATTGATGCCAATTTCACCTTACCTCCTCAGTGAACATGCTTTCTTTTCTCCCGATCGAAACACGGCCACAAATCGTTGTCGTTTATAACTAACTTTGTCTATAGACTACAGCACAACGCATTAGGACATAACGACAATAAACGCAATTAAACCAGACAAAAAAAGAAAACATTTACTATATAGCCTACCAACTCATGGTAGAAGCACACAAATCTAAAACGACCAAATCAACAGCAAATCAACTTCTGACAGACAAAACGTCAACTTCGGAAAGGCAAAGTAACCTTTTATTTGTTTGTTCTATATTGAAATCCACAAATTATCGCGTGGTCTCCTGATTCTCGCGTGGTCTTGTAGTTCTCGCGCGAATCCAGCCGCCTCGCAGCGCTATGCGCCCGGTGGGGATTGATGCCGGGCGCGCATGCGTGTGTGTGTGAGTGTGTGTGTGAGAGAGTGTTTGTGTGAGAGAGTGTTTGTGAGTGAGTGAAAGTTAGCCTATACTGATAAAACAATCATGCCTAAAATATCTGAAAACACACATAAAAAATAACAATAATAATGTCCATGATGAAATTCTATCTTTTCTGAGCTGAAAGTCCACCAAATGGCTTCTTTTTAATCTTTATTCTGAAAACGTGATGCGCGTGCCTACGACACACATTGATTTGCTCGTTCTAGTAACTTCACCACAGGGCTAGTAACTTTTGAAAGTTACTAGCCCTGTGGTCTAGCTCCTATTTTGGCCGAATTTCAGACACTGCTAATACCTTTCTAACTTTAAAAAACACTTGTATTTTTTAAGACAGACCCCCTAGGGGGTCCGCGGAGGTACTGCAGGGGGGTCGCGAAAGTTTTGGTTGATTAGACTTTTTTTTTATATTCCCCCCCGCAATTTTTTCAACAAATTGAAATGTCTTTGAATACACATTAACATGAATCCAACACACTGTAGTGAACAGATAAATGGAGGCAGAAGATGTCTTTCAGTCAGCAATGCACACATTCAGCGACACACAGGAGCTCTTTCAAGCTGGGCACAGGTTCATTCACATGTCCCATCAACGAGGAATCAGAATCAGAATCAGAAATACTTTAATAATCCCAGGGGGAAATTATTTTCGTTACATTACTCCATATGTAATAGACATACATATATTAAGTATATATATATATATATATATATATATATATATATATATATATAGTGCTGCATTCGCATTAATGTCATAGGTAACTCGCAATTAATCGCACATTTTTATCTATTCTAAATGTCCCTTGATTTTTTTTTTTGTCCCATTATTTTTTTTCTCATTTTAATGCTCTTATCAACATGGAAAAGTGGATCGACTTGCTTTGTGCAAGTTGTCGCCTGGCTTTGACGAGGGGGCGGAGAATTCGCATCAGCTGTGTGCTTCCAGCCATCAAGTGGTATTTCAGACTGGACGTGCTGCGATGATAGCTCAGTTCACAACGACAAAACACACAGATCACTTTGGTCTTGTCAATGGAACAATTTGGCAACTTTTTAAAAGTAAACTTTGCATTCAGAATATTATTGGCATCCATTTCGGCGTCTCACGCTCGCCATCCATTCAAAACGTAACGTCTACTACTCTTAAACAAGTGTGTGCGGCGTGCCTGTTGTTTTGTTTCCGCTCTAGCTAGATCCGGTGTGGTGTTGTAGTTTTTGACGGAATGAGGGCTGTGTGAGTGCGTGTGTGTGAGTGCGTGTGTGAGCGAGCCTAGGTTGAGCGCGAGGAACATTAGGAGAGAGTTACGGCTAACTTTATGTTGGAGTTGTTTTGGCGTGGTTACGGCCGACAGTAACCTGTTCTGTTGCAACAATAAATGTTGTTTGCTGAACAACACTGCGTCGTCTTTCCAACGCGTCCTGGCGGACGCTACATTATGTTTATAACAGGCAGTGGCATGGCCACCCTACACACTGTACCTTGCACATGAATATATGAACCTGTGTATTATTTGAATATCTTAGTATTGAATGCACAATAACAAGGTACATACATGGCACTATAGGACCAGTTTAATATAAAACACAATTTTACACAATATAAGTATGGGGTCCCCGCTCCATCTCTCTATCAGTTTGGGGGTCCTTGGCCTGGAAAACGTTGAAGACCCCTGTTTTAAGACGATAGTCTCACATCTCTCGTAACTATGCCCATGAAGGTGAACCCTCCCGGACTCCGCTATTAACATGAACCGCTCCGCCGAAGGAGCCGCACATCCACACACACACCAGACACCAAAATACCAACAAACATGTTTTCCATTTGCTTGCTTTAAAATAAAGTTGTGTGCAGTTATACGGTTAAATTTGATTATTGATTAATGACCGATCGCGTACTGCGGTCAAGCCAGCCGTCTCTCGGTTTTCGCGTGGTGAAGCCAGCCGCTCCAACATTTTCAAGTGAGCTTTTATTGCCGACTTTAAGGCAAATACATTGAGACAACTGGGAAAGTCAGCGCTAGCTTACTGCAGCATGTGGAAACTTCCGGTTTTCAAAATAAAATGTGGGTATTAAATGTTTATTTAAAAAATATGAAGAATGTTAAGATTTGATTTAAAAAAAAAAAAAAAAAAAAAAAAAGTAAGAGTTGTGTCTTATAAAACAAGTATGATCCTGCACTGATTTTCAGCCAATAGGTCACCTGGAAGGAATGCTCATATTTACATGATGAAATGTATTAGCAGGGATGGATTACTAATATATCGTGAAAAAATGTTCCAGCTAACGTTAACGTTAGAGAACTCAGTGAATCATAATACCAGTAGCTTTACTTAAATAAACATTGGTAAAATAATTGCCAACAATGTTTATATAAGCTATGTATTAAAATATTCCTGATTGCATTTTCAGATGATTTTGTTAAAATATTTCTCCAAGAAGAGAAAGAAGCCTGATGTCAATGAGGAAGATAGGCAGGTAACATTACTTTAGCTAGGGAGGGGCTCAAGGTTCATGCCCCGAAGTTTTGAAAGGAAATGAATGTCTTTTAGTTCTAAAATATGTAAGGTTAGTGGTGGCTACTACAATATTTTAATGTTCTTACTGGTTGCGTGATCAAATATTTGCGATGTGAGAGAATTATCATTAACATTACTCTTTCTCAAATGTAACCTTATTAGACA
Source organism: Merluccius polli (assembly GCA_030340625.1). NCBI lineage: Eukaryota > Metazoa > Chordata > Actinopteri > Gadiformes > Merlucciidae > Merluccius > Merluccius polli. The sequence goes on from JAOPHQ010001472.1 coordinate 71,058, forward strand.
AGTAGACAGGAGTAGTGGAGCGGGAGAGCAGAGTGGTGGAGCAGGAGAGCAGAGTGGTGGAGCAGGAGAGCAGAGTGGAGGAACAGGAGAGCAGAGTGGAGGAGCAGAAAGAGAGGAGAGAAAATGAACACCAAGCTGCTCTCTGTAACAATAGATGTCAATAAATATGTTCTAAAAATTTTTTTTTCAGTTAAGTGTCATTTTATTTCATATTTTTAAATTACCCATTGATATTCACTCTGACCGCCGGTGTACCACCCACCCTTTCCCCGCCGGTAGCAGTGGTAGGAACTGACGGCGACAGCTATTGACTTGGCCTAGTTAGCCCTTTTTACTGTTGGCGTTTTATTTGATTTTAACATCTGAATGTTAGTGAGAAGAAAAGATGGATGAAAAAAAAACAGAAAAAAAACCCAGCGGTTAAAGCTAGCGAGTGAGTCCGGGAGAGGGCTACTCTCCTCGGACACATTACTCTGAAGCCCCGGTGATGGTCTGGAAGTGTGGATTAATAAATAAAAACAAAACAGCGGTAAAAGCTAGCGTGTGTGTCCGAGAGAGGGCTGCTCTCCTCGGACATATTACTCTGAAGCCCCGGTGACGGTCTGGAAGTGCGGAATAAAAAAAACAAAAAAAACAAAACGGCGGTAAAAGCTAGCGTGTGTGTCCGGGAGAGGGCTACTCTCCTCGGACACATTACTCTGAAGCCCCGGTGACGGTCTGGAAGTGCGGATTAATAAATAAAATAATGTGAGCACGGTACAATTCAATTTTATTTGTATAGCGCCAATTCATAACAGAAGTTATCTCAGGGCACTTTTCAAATGGAGCAGGTCTAGACCAAACTCCTAATAACATTTACAGAGACCCAACAGTACCACCATGAGCAAGCACTTGGCACGGGGGCAAGGAAAAACTGCCTGTTAAAAGGCAGAAACCTTGGACAGACCCTTCGGCTCTAGGTGGGTGGTCATCTGCCTTGACCAGTTGGGGTGAGAGAGAGAGAGAGAGAGAGACTACATCAATACACTAATGAACATGATGATGAAGACAGCACCAATGATGGGGGACAGCGAGCAGCATCAACAGTAACTGTATATAACTGGTAACTGATATTAGCAATGGCAGTCAAGCAGGACCATGGAGGCTCCGCCAGGATCCATGAGAACCTGCGAGACGAGAAAACACAAGAACTCCAGGGAAGAAGTGTTTTAGTAACATGCATTAATGGGACATGAATGTGTGCACACAGAGCGAGAGAGAGAGAGACTCAGTGCACCAAGGGAAATCCCCCGATAGTCTAGGCCTATAGCAGCATAACTAAGGGATGGTTCAGGACTCACCTGATCCAGCCCTAACTATAAGCTTTATCAAAGAGGAACGTCTTAAGCCTACTCTTAAATGTGGAGAGGGTGTCTGCCTCCTGAACCACAACTGGAAGCTGGTTCCACTGAAGAGGAGCTTGGTAACTGAAGGCTCTGGCTACTTTTAGAAACTATTGGAACCACCAGTAGCCCTGCATTCAGAGAACGCAGTGTTCTAGTGGGGTAGTAGGGTACTATGAGCTCTTTGAGATATGAAGGGGCCTGCCCATGAAGAGCTTTATAGGTGAGGAGGAGGATTTTAAATTCTATTCTAAATTTTACAGGGAGCCAATGCAGAGAAGCTAGTACAGGAGAGATGTGATCTCTTTTCCTAGTTCCTGTCAGTACTCGTGCTGCAGCGTTTTGAATTAATTGGAGCATCTTAATGGATTTATTAGGACAACCAGATAATAAGGAGTTGCAGTAATCCAGCCTTGAGGTAACAAATGCATGGATTGGTTTTTCTGCGTCTGTCTTTGATAGGATGCGTCTGATTTTTGTAATATTACGTAAATGAAAAAAGGCAGTCCTAGAGGTCTGCTTTATGTGGGAATTAAATGACAGATCCTGATCAAAGATAACTCCAAGATTCCTGACAGTGGTGCTAGAGGCCAATGTAATGCCATCTAGAGTAGCTATATCTGTAGACATTAAGTCTCTAAGGTTTTTGGGGCCAAGTACAAGAATTTCGGTTTTCTCTGAGTTTAACATCAGAAAATTGCAGCTCATCCAGGATTTTATGTCTTTAAGACATGTTTGTAATTTAGATAATTGATTAATTTCATCGGGTTTGATCGATAGATATAACTGCGTATCATCTGCATAACAATGAAAGTTAATGGAGTGATTTCTAATAATATCGCCTAAAGGGAGCATATATAAAGTAAATGGTATTGGTCCAAGTACAGAACCTTGTGGAACTCCATGACTAACTGTAGTATTTATTGAAGATTCATCATTCACATGTACAAACTGTGAACGATCTGATAGATATGACATAAACCAGCTTAGTGCGGTTCCTTTGATGCCAATTTCATGCTCGAGTCTCTGTAAAAGAATACTATGATCAATGGTGTCAAAGGCAGCACTAAGATCTAATAATACAAGTACAGAGACAAGTCCATTGTCAGAAGCAATCAAAAGGTCATTATTAACTTTAACCAGAGCTGTCTCTGTGCTATGATGAACTCTAAATCCTGACTGGAAATCCTCGAATAAACTATTGTTGTGTAGAAAGTCACACAATTGTTTGGCGACTACTTTCTCCAGAATTTTAGACAGAAAGGGGAGATTAGAAATCGGTCTATAGTTGGCTAAAACCCCTGGGTCAAGAGTGGGCTTTTTAAGAAGGGGTTTAATTACAGCTACTTTAAAGGACTGTGGTACATATCCTGATAATAAAGAAAGATTAATCATTTCCAGTAAAGAAGTGCCAATTAAGGGTACAATTTCTTTAAGCAGCCTAGTTGGGATGGGGTCTAACAGACAGGTTGATGACTTCGATGAAGAAATTATAGAAGTTAACTGATGAAGACTGACAGCAGAGAAACACTCCAAATACACATCTAAGTTTGCACCAGTCAAAGTGTCTGATGTTGGAGAGCCAGCGATACCTATTGAGGGCATTTGGTGACTAATTTTCTCTCTAATAGTAATAATTTTATTATAAAAGAAGTTCATGAAGTCATTGCTACTTAAGTTGATGGGGATACATGGCTCAATAGAGCTGTGACTCTCTGTCAGCCTGGCTACAGTGCTGAAGAGGAACCTGGGGTTGTTTTTATTTTCTTCTATTAGTGCCGAGTAAAAGGCTCCTCTGGCATTACGGAGGGCCTTTCTATAATTTTTAAGATTATTTTGCCATATTAAGCGATTTTCTAATAAATTGGAAGCGCGCCATTTCCTTTCTGATTTCCTTGTTTCTTGTTTTAATTGACGAGTTTGTTGGTTGTACCACGGTGCTAGTTTCCTATGTTTTATTATTTTCTGTTTTCTAGGAGCGATAGAATCTAATGTTGATTGTAGAGAGCCTACAGCACTATTAACAAGATTATCAATTTGGGAGTGACTAAAGTTAATATAGGACTCCGTTATATTCAGATATGGCATTGAATTAAACACTGATGCAATCTCCTCCTTAAATTTAGCTACAGCACTGTCAGATAGACATCTGCTGTAGGAAGTTTTGCTTAATGGCTTATAGTCAAATAATAGAAATTCAAAAGTTATTAAATAATGATCAGATAGGAGAGGATTATGTGGAAAAACTATTAAATGTTCAATATCCATGCCATATGATAGAACAAGGTCAAGAGTGTGATTAAAACAATGGGTTGGTTTATTCACACTCTGACAGAAGCCAATTGAGTCTATTAATGAGGTAAATGCGTTACTAAGGCTGTCATTTGTAACATCCACATGGACATTAAAATCACCTACAATAATTACTTTATCTGATTTAAGAACTAAACTTGATAGAAACTCTGAGAATTCAGATATAAAATCAGATTACGGTCCAGGGGCGCGGTACACTATAACAAATAGGACTGGCTGCAGTGTCTTCCAGTTTGGGTGAGAAAGACTAAGAATAATGCTTTCAAATGAATTATAATTTAGTTTTGGTTTAGGGTCCATTAAAACCCTCGAATCATATATAGCTGCTACTCCACCTCCTCGGCCTGCGCCTCGGGGAATGTGAGTATTAATATGACTGGGGGGGGTGGATTCATTTAGGCTAACATAATCCTCATGGGACAACCAGGTCTCAGTAAGACAAAGCAAATCAATATCATAATCTGATATTAATTCATTCACTAGAACAGCTTTGGATGACAGAGACCTGATATTTAACAGTCAACATTTAATTATTTTATTTTGTGCTACTGAGGAGTTGGTTTGAATTTTTATTAGGTTTTCATGGTTAACTTCTCTTGTTTTTATTTCTTTACATAATGTAGGCGGTCGGGGGACAGACACAGTCTATGGGGTGGTGGGTGGGGGACTGTACTAGAGGAAGCGCAGAGAAGTGTGTTAAACAGCAACTCTGCTTCCTGGTCCCAACTCTGGACTGTCAGGTTTTAGAAATAAACTGCATCATATTCCTGGATAAGAGAGCCGCTCCATCCAACGTGGGATGGATGCCGTCTCTCCCAATCAAACCAGGTTTTCCCCAAAAAGGCTGCCAATTATCAATGAAGCCCACATGGTTTGCTGGACACCACCTGGACAGCCAGCGGTGGAAGGACGCCATGCGGCTATACATGACGTCACTGGTCACATTGGGCAGGGGTCCAGAGAAAACTACGGTGTCCGACATTGTTTTGGCGTATCTACACACCGATTCCACATTAATTTTAGTGACCTCCGATTGGCGTAATCGGGAGTCATTACCGCCGACGTGAATAACAATCTTATGATATTTACGTTTGTCTTTCGCCAGCAGTTTTAAATAGGATTCAACGTCGCCCGCTCTGGCCCCAGGGATACATTTGACTATGGCCGCTGGCATCGCTAACTTCACGTTTCTGACTATAGAAGAGCCAATAACCAGAGTCTGCTCCTCAGCGGGTGCGTCGCTGAGTGGGGAAAACGTATTAGAAACGTGAGGCACGTACAGCGGACCTGAACCGGTTGCGATGAGACCTGTTTCGCAGAATGCGTTAGTATGTTGCGCATAACCCCTATTTTACTATTCAACGTAGAAACTTTGAAATAATTCCAAACCACCAACATAACTACAGCTACAACTAGCGTCCCACTACACGGCCGCACATGCCCAGGCTTGTTATTGAGACGGCGCGGCGCGTTTGATGATGTCATCAAACCACGTCCTCACTTGAAACATAACGGATATCTGAAATTATTTCAAAATCGATTTCGGTATCGGTTTTTAAAAACCGATACCGATATTTTCCGATATTTATTTTTGTATGCCAATATCGGCCGATAATATCGGTGGGCCAATAATATCGGACATCCCTACATTTAAGTGTACTATTTAACTGTTAAATGAGATAATTTGTGATGCAGCCGCCATGTTGGTCCGGTTTAAATCCAAAAGACAGCCCACAACTGAAAGCGTTTGTCAAATCAGGTGCAGCCAGGAAGTGTTTGGCCGCCCAATGGGGAAACAACACGGTCAGTGACAGTGTCGCGGATATAGGGCTAGCCTGCCAGTCAAGCCAAAAGCCACTGACTATTCGACTGTGAAAAAGTTGTGAACATCCCTAGTTAGTTTGAAATCTGCCTCTGTCGGTCTTGCCGATTCTCACACTGGAAAGTAAGTTAAATTGCGAGCCAAGGATTCAAATGTGTTCTAATCTCCAAATACAAAACTAATAAAGGGTAATTCGGTTATTCGAATATTTGGGGCCAGCCCTACTCTTTTGCCCCTTAAAGGTGGAACTTGCTTCAAACTGACCTCAAAATGAAGGAACTTGTTTCTTTAAATTAAATGGTTTTCATCAATGACCTAGAGTCAGTTGCTATAGCCTGTAAATGTTTGGTCTGGTATATCTTAGTTCCCACAGCAATCAGACTCTTTAACAAGAGCTGTTGAAATGTTGTGATTTATGCTGTTGTTGTGACTTATGCTCTTGTTGTGACTTATGCTGTTGGTTTGTTATGACTTGCTGTGATTGTTGTGTCCTGTCAGTGTCCTGTCTGTGATTATTGTGTCCCGTCAGTGCCTATGTCTGTTGTAAACTTATTTATTTGTTGTAGTGTGTGTTGTACTGTGCCCTGTCTTCAGTATCAACTGTCTTGTTGATGTATTTTGTGTGTGGTGGCTTGGTAGCAAAAGAATTTCCCCCTGGGGATTATTAAAGTGCAATCAATTAATCAATATATTCATGTGGCTTATCTGTTTATACTGAAATTTGTTATTTGTTGTCTGTGGAAACATTTGGGGTCCAAATATTGGAACATTTTAAAATATTCAATAATCAAAAATTTGTTTTTAATTTCTGGAACACAAGGAATTAATCAGAACCATGTATTGTATTACCTATATTCATATTTTGGTCAACAATGTTTTGCCAACAGTTGCATCTTTCTTTTCTCTTTCTCAGGTTTATCATGTGATCCAGCTATGAGGGCCAACAGTTTGGTATCATCGCTAAACAGCTCATGGTGAGAGCTGTCCTTGGGATTTTCTTTAAAACACACCTACATTAACCAGCACTAAAGTACAGTTGACAATTCTGTATCTGATTTGATGGCAAAGTGAATGGAAGTTCATTCAACATTCAAATTGTGCTTCTTGGAAAGGATCGCCATGTTGGGATGATAAACTGAGTGAATAAACAGCAAGGAAAATCCAGAGGGTGGAACTGTTCAGTCAACAGTAGAGGAAGAGCTGGTAAGGCCCTGGAAATGACCAGCTTGTTTAGGCGCAACAGCAATGGAGGCTCCAAAAATGGAGGACCTGATGGAGGTGGTAGTGGCAACTCAACCTCAGGGCAGCTTAACAACAGCAGGCCTAACCGGCAAATAAGGCGACTTGAGTTCAACCAGGCCATGATGGATTTCAAGACCATGTTTCCTACTATGGAATATGAGGTCATTGAGTGTGTGCTACGTTCTAACAATGGGGCAGTGGACGCCACCATTGACCAGCTTCTCCAAATGAGCATTGATGGGAACTGTTCAGATGACAGCTCTGACTCGGATGACAGCATTCCTCCTGAGGTCAGTGGATTCAGTTGAGCCAACCTAGCCACCACGTCACATTCCTTCATGTTATATTTAGTGGTAGTGATTACTTGGACCACGCATGGACACAAGATTCTAGTGCCCTTAATGTCAATGCCTGTTATTCATTAGCGTTTATTGCCGAGTTGTAACGGTTGTAATGGGCGTACAAAATGTGATTATAATTAAGTATAATATATAGTATAATATTATTATGAATTAATTTTTTTTCAATGCATTAATTGCAACCCTTCACAATTAGCTAATACCAGACCATGCCCCTACACTCCTCAGTCTTTCCAAGATTGAGTTTATTAGCTGACATTGAGATGTATATGATATTAAAGGAACACTCCACCATTTTTGGAAATAAGCTCATTTCCCACCTTCCCTCGAGCAAAACAATCGAGCTTTACCCTTTTCCCGTTCATCCAGCCGTTTTGTGAGTCTGGCGGTACAACTTTTTGCTGTAGCCTAGCATAGTTGCTTGAATCGGATTAGACCATTAGCATCTCGCCCGCTAGCATCACGCTTAGAAGTGACTACGATTTCCGTATTTTTTCCCATTTTTAACTTGTCTCTTCTCAAGTTTGAAAGTGCAATAAGACCAGCGGAAAATGAAACGTGGCGATTTTCTAGGCTGATTTTACCCGGAACTATACTCTCATTCTGGCGTAATAATCAAGGAAAGTTGCAAAGGTAGTACCATGGGCGCAGTGATATGACGCAGCGCGTCAATAGTCCCTGTAGGCTTCTTCCGGCAATACAACCAACGTGATTACCTGCTATTGTTGAGTATTGATTTCATCGGCATGGCTACTTTTGAAATAGACGACGCAGATGATTTGTACTTTGGTGCAGATGTAGATCCAGAGCCCTATATGTTTGAACCTGAATATACTGAAGAAGAGTTCTTGGAAAGAGAAAGGCAACGGAATGTAGTCGAGCAGACTGAGACTGAATTGAGGACGAGAGCGAACTCAAACTGGTGGTGCAACTGTGGGGTTTGTCAGCCCATTTCTACGGAGACTGAGTGCCTTTGTTGTACGGAGTGGGACCAAGTCTTGCCATCCATGGCGAGGGACGAACAACCCGAACAGGATTTCTCCTGTGTCACAGCAGATGAGCACTTCGTAGCAATGCTGCATCCAGCAGTTGTCGACTTTTTTTTCCGGTGTGATAAGATAAACTGGACAAAGCGTCCCATACCTGACGGGCCTGATGGACAACTATCTGTAGAGTAAGTAATTTCTGTAATCATTACAGTGTTGTTCAAAGCTTTATACCATTTTCTGTTAATAGGCATTTATTACAGTTATAGGTTATTCATTATTTGCCATCTTCTTAGTCAGTGCAGGTTGGTGTCATACCGCATCATCATAGAGTGGGCCCTCAAGGGAGAGACTCTGGGCAGAGGCAACCGAAAACCATTGCCATCGTGTGTTGTTGGTGCCATTCGCCGAAGATATCCATCAGAGTCTGGAGTATATGTCGGATTTCAAGAAGCAGAGGACGCAATACATATACTGTAGTTTGTTTACGGTGACTGCTGTTGGCCTGTTCCAGTTATGGAGTCCACATTTTGTACTAGTTGAAAGATTATTTATATTCGATATTGCACAAGTTGTGAACAACATCTGAAGAAATGTGTCTGACCTTGGTGTCATCATTTGATTTTTGTAAATAAAGCTTTTCCTTCATGCCTACGAAATCGGTGCTTGTTTGTATTCGTAATTCCATTGATAATGCTAATGTAACGCCATGATATTTATATGAGAAGAATAATTACATGATATTTAGGCAGTTGCCATTTCTTACTGTAACACTTCACATAAAATTGTACCAAACATTTCAAGTAAAAATTGTACTTTAAAACACATAGGTCTAGCAGATGTGTACAAACAAAAGGAGAGTCATACATTGAGAAATACCATACTTTATTAAATAATACAAAATGTAAGTTGAAAATATAAATATAAAAACTGGGTAAAGCCCTAAAGATACAGTAGTCTGCATTTGATTGGTTTATACGAGTGAAAATGTAGTGACCAAAGGTTTATGGGGAGCCAGTGTGTATGTGTTCATTTTAATTTCTAGATGACAACAATCACAGCCTCTCTGATGGACCTTTAAACCTTGATGTGTAGGCTCTTAGGACATCTTCCTTGCTAGGTTTTGGCTGTAAGGCGATGTTAGCTGGCAAACGAGGGATTCGAACATGGGATGCCGATTCCTTGTATTTTACTGTTGGATCCAGCCGTCTTTCAAACACTCCCTCCATGAGTCCATCTCTGAATTCTTGTGTTGTCTTTGTGTAGATGGGTCTAGCAATCCACTGCTTGGATTGTTTTTGAAAGACAACGTTGTGTCTTGGGAGTCCTGAAATTATACACCCATGAAAGTGTTGTTAATTAAAAATGGTTATATTATTTGACATTAGAGGCCTCTTATACAACTTGTTCAGTCGTACTGTAAATCTAGAATAGAGATTATGTATTGATCATTGACTAACATCTATATGATTGACACCACGAATATCTCCAGTAAGAAATATACAGTAGGATGGTTATAGGAGAGCTTTTGAATTTGGAATATTTGTAGGCATTACCTGCTGCTGATTTTGCCTGTTCTCGAGATGAAGAATGGTTTTCGTTGTGGTCCATAACGGCCAACATCGTTCTTGCCTGCATCGCTGCATACTCGAAGTGGAGCCGCTTCGGACAGTATTTTAGCAGGGCATTGTGGAATACTTCAAGTTGTCCTAGTAAAACACAACAAAAATGACAGTAGAAATTAGAGAACTGAAAAAAAATATATGAAAAATGTGTGGGCATGATCTGAAAAGGACTGTCTTTTTGACAATCCAATCTTTGCAAATCAAAGCATCCTTTTCATTGTAAGAAAAAAAAAAAAGAACCGTTTTCTCTTCTTCTGGACTGATACAGCAAAGTAGTTTATTCCCATGTAAATTGGTAGAAAGGTTCACAAAAGTTCAGAGGTTCAACCTATCTCAAAGCAAATTGCTCTGGCTCTTCCTGAGAACTGGTCTGACAACCTTTGGTTCAACTATGCATATGATAATTGAGTTAACCTCACACCTTTGGGCTGGGATAGTTCTCAATGGCTTACCCCCGAAACCCATTCAACGATCGTTGGCGTTTCACACCTCACCTGGTGCCAAACTAAGTCATGTCATCAGAGCACAACCCTACCTGCACATCCATCTCAAACATACCTGTGTGTTTGAAAAGTGTCATTTGCTGTAAGTCTTTCAGTAGACGTTTGTCCATCACTATTTCGAGCAATGCTTTGTAGGCAGGGGAATCCACGGACAACCATTTCTTCATCTGTTGCTGGTCTGGTGATAGCTCTTTGTGGTAGCATTGATATTCCCTGCCATTATCTTCCCAGCGATGAACCCCCGAAATATGGTAGAGGATTGATGTCCATCGTCTGTGCAATTCCTGACAACATGAGAGACCAGGCAGAAAATTGTGTTGGTATACTAGCGTTCTTTCCAATGTGTCTGGAGAAACATAGTTATTGCATGCCATGACATTATGAGGGGCAAACATGTGGCATTAGTATTAACTAGTAATTTCATTCTGCATTACACCATCAAACAGCAAACATATGAGCAAACAAGTAGACTTTCATTTTGCAAGGGAATGTGTGTGTAAGCTTGTGTACCGTTGCATCTCCTTTGGATGAGCAGCAGCTCCACCACATGTGGTTACTCACACTCTTCACCCAAGGGGCAAGGTCTTTGCAGTTCCTTCGATTGGACGCGGCAACCAGCTTCTTCTTCATCCCTGAATTACACAAGTAAATTATTATACTGGGAATGAACTTCAGACAATGTGCTCAAGAAGGGTGTACTTCCTAATGTAACAGACTCCCAGACGACAAAGTGCAATGGGAGCAGTGTCCGGGGGCTGTGCTCCATTTCCCAACAGCTTACAATAACAGTAGACTAACCTTTTGCCACATGCCATGGGTCGAATTGGTGTATGATGTTCGTGTACTCCTCTCTCATCAATTTTCTGATGGATGGATGTCTGTCAGTTGTGATGACTTCGATGGCAAGGCCTTCATCCAAAAGCTTCTCCAAACCTTTCCTGAAGCCCATTGGTTCCATAGCTACGGAGCTAGTAGCCTGGGACACCTAAAGGGAACAAGTTTACAGTTTTACATTTTAGACGAAACTTGTTAGTAAAGTGACTCTAGTTTTGTGTCCATCTCTCTTACCTGAATCAGATCGAAGGTAACTATCTGACTTGAGGAGTCATCCATGAAGGAATATGTAGTGTATTTGCATGAATGGCCTGGACTGTCACTTCTCCCGTCTCCACAGAGCTGCACTCCCTCACCATCCAGTGTCTGGGAGATTAGACGTGCTTTTACCATGTATTCCTGCTTCTTGTATGCTGCGTCAATCACAGGAATAAGGTAGCATGCCTGAATGTTGTAAAAGGTGCTTTTCTTAGGTATCTGCAAATTCATCAGTCCAGCCCATTCAGCAATGTCTGTATATGTCGCACCAGTGAAGAGTGTGGCTGCAGCTGATATCAGGTTGTTGTCCGCCATTTGGCGGGTGTTTGGACATGATTCCCAATGTCCAGTATGTCCATTGTTGCATGTAAAGCTCACTGTAATCCTGCTACAAAATGTGTGAATGGTCTGGTTTGCCTCAGACATTAGAGTTCCACAAGTGCTACACTTCTGGAAGAGCTCCATCAGTTTGGACTCATTCACCATCCACTTTCTCTCCTTCCATCCTCCGAGTGGTCCAGAGCTGCTTGAAGTGCTTCCTGTGGTAGAGGTGGAAGGGCTTGTGGGCGCAAAACTGGTGTCAGCAGGATCTGCGGCAGGCTCTGAGCACATGCTGATGTCAAAGGCCGATGTTGAACTGATGTCCATTCCAGCAGATTCAATGTTATGTGGATCCTGTTATTGACAATAGAATATTGCAATATTTAGTTCCTTATTTTAATTCCTTATGCCACTTTGTCATGCTGCAAATATTTATCAACTCTGTGTGTGAGTGAGTGAGTATGTGTGTGTGTATGTGTGTATGTATGTGATGTATGTGATGTGTGTGTATATATATATATATATATATATATATATATATATATATATATATATATATATATATATATAAATAAATAAATAAAATGGCTGGCATATAACCTGGCTACTCACATCAAATATTACACTTTTCCTTGGACTGCAAGCAGCCATGGCAGTGGACGAAGAGGAAGGGTCCTACAAATGATAGAGAAATCAAATTAAATTACGTCTACTTATGACTGAGTTCCATGAAAATAGGTCTTGAGAAACCAGTAGCCTACCAGCTGTGTCCATGTGGGTGCCAGGGCAGCAGATGGGCGAATACCCATCACTGTCTTTGCAGGACTAGTCCGCTGCAAGGGTAATGGGACTTTGAACTCTGCTGGAAGTGCTGCAGGTCTGGATTTCTGAGGGGTTGACTGAGGTAAACCTGCAAAAAGGCTGTAGCAGTCATCAGGTTCCGGTAGATCCTGCCGTGTGCTTCCAAGCTCACCCTGATTGATAATTGACACACACACAAAAATGGTTATGCTATCTCATGCAGGCAATAACACTGTTGCAAGCTAAACGATCTGCCCCAACACTATATTCTTTCAACAGCGGTAAAACCACATTATAAACAAGAGTTTGAGAAAAGGTATCATTACCATGCGAACTCAGAAACAAGCGACAACACACTTTCAGTGTGTTGCGCATTGGCAAATTGTTACTTTTGAAATCCAATCTGGTTTGCAGATGCTAGGGCAGTTTTTTAGTGTCGCTAAACAATATTGACGGTCCAACACATTTCTTTCTGTATGCATATCTCGTCAACAAACGCTTTGTGCAAGCCGAATGGGCTAACGTTGGCAAACCTAGCCTCAGGTAACGTTAGCAAAACCTAGGGTAACGTTAGCAAACAGCGCTATAATCTGGTCGTGCAAGCTAACTAAATATAATACTGAAACACTTACAGTCGTGGGTGATGATCCACTTCGTCCTGTCTGTGCTCTGAAGATTGTTGGGATGGCCGTATCCTTTAGACGGCGTACTGTGGTATGGGTAACTCTGTCCATGTTTTCCAAATAGTCTTCTGGTGCGAAATGCTCTGAGCAAACACGCCATTTCTTTATCGACTCTACCGGTGTTCTGAGATCTATGTTCAGAGCAGCCAGCCATTGATTCTTTCGTTCGTTGTCTTTCGTTGGAATTCTATGAAACATGATAGTAAAGTACACCTTCGACTTACTATCACAATCGTTTACAACGCACATAACCATGGCTAATCATACACAGGTGAATCCAGTCACAAATTTGTCTGCTGTAACTGAAAGTTGCTGGAACTCATTTCTTTATGCCTACCGGGACTATACTTTGTGGCGCGTCATATCACTGCGCCCATGGTACCTTTGCAACTTTCCTTGATTATTACGCCAGAATGAGAGTATAGTTCCGGGTAAAATCAGCATAGAAAATCGCCACGTTTCATTTTCCGCTGGTCTTATTGCACTTTCACACTTGAGAAGAGACAAGTTAAAAATGGGAAAAAAAATACGGAAGTCGTAGTCACTTCTAAGCGTGATGCTATCGGGCGAGATGCTAATGGTCTAATCCGATTCAAGCAACTATGCTAGGCTACAGCAAAAAGTTGTACCGCCAGACTCACAGAACGGCTGGATGAACGGGAAAAGGGTAAAGCTCGATTGTTTTGCTCGAGGGAAGGTGGGAAATGAGCTTATTTCCAAAAATGGTGGAGTGTTCCTTTAACATACATTTTGACATCCCTCCCCTGGGGGGCGATGTCATCGTCCCTAGCAATGTTTCACTGTGGACATTGTTCATCATCAATGTGGTCATGTTATGTGTTAAAATGGAAGCAAAGGCAAGCAGAGAGTCATGGATGAGTTTCAAATATTTATCTGAAAAACTTCAGCATCAAGGTTTGTATAGTTCACAATATTACACTACTTTTCCCCTCACTCCTAAACACAAAGGTTCCCATTCAGAGGAATGTGCGTATGAAGTCCAATAATGTCTATCGCGACCACGGAGCGTCGGAGAGCGTCCAAATAATAATGCGTCCGCGAGAGCGGAGAGAGTGAAGAGCGTCCAACCGATCCAACGATCAGGCGCGTCCAAACGATGAGGCGTCCGCGAGAGCGGAGAGAGTGAAGAGCGTCCAACCGATCTGGCGTCCACGGGCGCGGATAGAGTCAACCCTCAACCGATCAGGCATCCACGGGCGCGGCGAGAGTCAAGCGTCCCGATCAGGCATCCACGGGCGCGGAGAGAGTCAAGCGTCTACCCGATAGGGCATCCACGGGCGCCGATAGAGTCAAAATCCCCCGTCCCTTCCGGAATTCTCCTCGCTATATATCGCATGTAATCAGGAATGGGCCAATCACCAATCACTAACAATAAACACGCATGTTGATCTGATGATTGACAAAACTAAATTAGATGACCGTATGACCACAAAATAAAACGGATACAGAATCATGTCATACAGAATCATGTCAAAATAAAACAAAACAATGTAGAAATAAAATATAAATGTAGGTTCATTACAGGTCAACATCACCAAACTCCTAATTTCAACCTTAAATGTCAAATTTTGTTCTTAATAACTATATATGTATTTATTATAATAAACCAATTGATAGGTGGGGCTGCCCCCCCCCCCCCCCCCCCCCCAATACAATGGTAGGGAAAAACACTGAAGTATAATTTCCTCAGAGAAATAGTTGGTTATACTAATTTATATCCACTCCAGAATATGTGATTTTGCTAGTAGGCTAACATGGAACGTGCACTTAATAGGGAAGTTTAACCTAACCGTTTTAATAGGAGTGGGTCAACATTATATTTCAGAATGGTGAAATGTTAATTAACGTACTTGTGTATGAATGTTACATATTATAATTATTGTTATTGTATGCTCTTGCTAGATTCTGGAGAGAACTCTGGAGCCTGACAGTTCAGATGAAGAACCACCCCCAGTCTACTCTCCACCAACATATGACCTGCATGACAGGAAATACCCAGAGACTCCTCCCCCAAGGTAAGGAAATACCTTGGACCCCTCCCCCAAGTTAAGGAAATACCTAGACTCCTCCCCCAAGGTAAGGAAAAGTAAGACTACTTTCATATTCGTGTAGGCCCATGTAATTTTATCAATTGAAAATAATAGAGTACATGTTTATGTATAGGCCAATGTAGTTTAGCAAATAAAGGGATAGCAATGTCAGAACATTTTGAGTGGCAAATCTGATACAGCATAGTTTGAAATTAGTTATTTGAGCTACTTTGCATTTTAAAGTGACAATGTGTAAGATTTTCTAATGTATGTATTTTTATTATATTAAAAATGTAAGTAAAATGATCTAGATATATCTGTAGTACATGCTGATGGCTAGAAATAGCAACAATTCCATAAATTCATTACATCCGATGTATTAGGGGTGACCCCGAATAGTCGACTATTTGACGATTCGATCGAAGGAGCCTGATTCGACTGCCTGATTCGACTGCTCGGCAAAACACAGGATCATTCCATTCGGGCTATAGGCGGTGCTGAATGTCTGATTTTATATATAGTTTATTTCTCCCAATAAATCATGATATATAGCCTATTTTTGTATAAATATCAAGTGCAAAACACTGCCACCGCAGCGCGTCTATGACACAAGTACCGCCCCTAGCACTCATAGGAAATCATCGCGCTGCGGCTCGTCAACAGGAATATAGTCGTCTCCGGAGCAGAAGAAAAACAAAAGAAAAGAAAAAAGCGCCTTTTCGGCGGCACTTGACGCGCGGCGACGCTGTGAAATAGGACAGTGGCGTGAAGTGTAGCGGGGTGGCACATCGCTGCCGCCGCCGGGGTGGGGGTGCAAATAGAAAATAATAGGGGCGGCTGTTTTGACGCGCGCCGTTCAGCGGCGGTGTGTTTTGGACTGAAGTCCAAAACACCCCGCCAATGTCGTAAATGAGAATATGGATCAATGAGCAAAAAAAAAGAAAAAAACATGATTCGACGATCAGTCGACTATAGGCAAGACTTGACGAATCAGATTCGACTATGTAAATTCTTAGTCGGGGACACCCCTAGTATGTATATAGTATTTTGAAAATATTACTCCATTGTGGAGTAAAATCTAGTAAAATCTTTACTTTACTTGCAGTTACTGCAGAGGTGTGCTTGGCCTGTGTAGAGTATAAATGGACACACTAACACCCTACCATACAGCATGAGTTGTGCACTTGCTAACTAACAACATGCCCGGTGCCTTCAGCTGCAAAAAGACCTTGGTGCATATATAAGAAAGCAAACGACAAAAAAGGGGTAAAACCAGGATTAATATTGGATGCCAATTTGACTGGCTTTGGCAGCTGGTTGTGATTGAGTGAGTGCTGGCAACTGTAGCAAGTGGGAGGAGGCACATTAAGACACGTATGGGGAGGAGGCACATTAAGACATGTATGGGGAGGAGAAAAGGGTTTGCAATGTTTTTTAATTTTGCCTACCAACTGATGGAGGCGCACATTCTACACTGTCACTTTAACTTCTAAACAAAATCTACAAAATAATTCTACATTTTCATTTAATTTGTTAAACTTATACAACAACTAGTGCAGTGCCCATTCAAAACATGCCTGTTCGGAACATGCCGTGTGTATTGGTCTCCGGTATTATACAGTAAAATCTGAGTAAATCGGGCAGGCAAAACACGCCGCTTCTGAAATGCTCCGGGTGGGGTGTGAAGCCGTGCGGAGGATGGAAAACCCAGTCGCCACCGGAACACGACGCAGCCTCGCCCAGTCCCACCAAGTGTAAAGTAGATCGGATGAACAGTTCTCAAGATATGCGAAGGACGTTTATATGTTCGTTACGTACAGACAGAGATTCCTTGCTTCATAGTTGGGTGGAACATGAAAGAAGGTGAGATGCAAAGGGCGAAAAGAGACTGAATTGGCATGTACTGTAAAATTATATAGCTCTGTTTTTGACTTGTTTGGACAGATTCATTAGTATTAAACTATATTAAAGGAGAACTCCGGTGTAAAATGGTTCTGGGATATGTGTAGTATGATAACGAGTTCGAACGTTCCATGGAGAGCAAAGAAAAGCCTATACGACGCGAAGCTAAGTTAGCTGTTTTTAGCCGATTCTACCAAACTGCTATACGTTTGAGTGCTAAGGGCATCTGACCTGGTAAAAAATAAATCGCTTTTTTAAAGCACTTACAAGGCTAGAAATAGCCTGACACTTCATTGTTAGTATAATGAGGGTCTTAACATATCACAGAGCTCGCGTGCTCGCAGCTCGTAGCACACGAGCTGCTCTGTGTTCGTCAATCGACTTATCAGCCTAAAAAAAAACATGACGTCGATGGGTGAACTACTGAAGGTATTGCGTGTATAATATCCTTTTTAATAAACTATCTATACACTTACGAAGTTGTCAATGCCTCGTTTTATATGTTAAGACCCTCATTATACTACCAAAGAACGCCCAAGGTACATATCCACAGGAGCCGTCATTTTCATGCCTTACGCTGTTTAGAGACAAATCCAGAATGGTGGAATGAGCGAAAGATATTGGATATTCTTTATGGCTTTGAAAGTTGCGCTTGGATACAAATACCAGACTACGGTTTCCGACTGAAGAAAGGGGGGGTAGATGATAAGGCATTTTAGATTTGGTGTCGTCTTTCTGAAACGGGTCGTGTTCTATGCGCCACAGCCGTCATACGGTTCCATCTGGCTTGAAGCCTACAACTTGCTAGGCTGTTTTTAGCATCTTATACCACCACAAATTATCTAACATCTTCTGTTTATGTTTTGTGTGCGTAAATGGTGCAAGTGTATTTTGTTTGCTTTGAGCGTATTATTACATTTGGCTCCATTAGCTTGGCGCCATGGGGTCAGTAAGGTTTTAAGGAGTGAGAGCGACACCTGCCCTGTTATACTGTGTCGTGTCACATCCAATCACGTTCAGTCGTTAACATTTGAAAAATGTAGTCTACATTTATTGAACCTGGTAAAACACAACCATACTTGACATATATCAAAAATACATGGAGATGGGCTTGGATAGAGGACACTGGTGGAGATGGAAAGCAGATTGGCACTTGGTTGTAGACACTTGGAGAACCCTCAGGGGCCCCCAACAATTCTAGAGGAACCCCAAGAGCCCCCAGCTCCTCCTCAGGAGGCCCTAACATCTCCTGACGAGCCCCAAGAGGCCATAGCATCTCCTCACGAACCCCCAAAGGCCCCTTCACCTCCTCAGAGCCCCCAGCACCTCCTCAGGAGCCCCCAGAGGCCCCTCCACCTCCTTAGGAGCCCCCAGAGTCCCGTTGAAACGGAGTGGCATAGAGTGACTCAGCGATTACGTTTACAACCCCAAACGAATCAGGGAATAGACAGTGCACTTCATCGTTTTGTTATTTTTGCACCATTTGTTATTGTACAATTTGTTAATTGTATCAGTTGTGTTAATAAACATGTTCATTTTCAATGAATTAATTTCTTCATTTCATGAACCCCCCCCTTCCATCCATATTTTTCTCCTAACCCCTGAACACATTTCAGGCGCAGAAATTTCCCTTGCTTTAAGCCCTGTGCCTTGCAATAATTTTTTTGCCTAAGTTCCAACAAATGTGCAACTCTATAGAGCAGGGGTGGGGAACCTTTTTCTATGTTAGGCCATTAAGGATTTGGACTCAAACCAATGAGTAGAGCTGCAAGCACCTGTCATCCACGCAGCAATTTTGCGATATTGTAGTATTGTTTTTTAACCTCTTCATCCCGCCCGTATACGGGCAGACACGCCCCATCCCGAAAATCAAAGAGTTCATAAGGCATTTAAACATGTGAGAAAGCAGTCATGTCATACACCCATAGAACGATAAAAATCTTAATGTTTTGTCTTATTATACCATTTTTAGCTAAATGAAACACAATTCCAACCCCAAACAAAAGAATGAGCAAGAGTTATGTATTAATATAACTTAACATAACTTTGCATGTGCACATGCACAGCAATAGCGATCTTTTTTCCCGACAATGATGTTATCAATGTTATCTACACAACCTATATGTCATATGAAAGCTGAGACTCTGCTGATTCCAAGAGTCAAAACTCACCAATCATGTTTACAGTCATGTATAGTAGGCAACAGTGGGTTTCACAGAAAATAGGTCCAATACCTTTAATCAGAACACACATTCTTTATCGCCATCTAGAGGCCGTATAGTGCAATTGTGATGGTTGCGCTTGGTGGCATTCGATTCTATTCGCCCTGACCTTTCAATAGAGGGGTCAAATGTTAAAATTGAACAATGGGTTCTAAAGATATTCACCGGTCTGTCTCCTCATGTTTGTCTTGTCATTTTTGCATTGGTTTGTATTGGATTTATTGTTTTTAGTTGGAGACTCTGCCTAAACGAATCTCTCCATCTCTGCTCTACTTCAATTGGCTTTATTGGTATCAAATCCGGACCCAGGTCCTCATTAACTGATAATGCACTAGGTGTTATTCACACTAAATCATGAAATTTCAGGCGGAAATGAAATCTTCCATTTATTCTGTGGTCTAGCTTTATTCATACTGATCCAGTAGCATCCACCTTGATTTATTTCACTTTCACAACAATCTCACAGTTGTTATCTTTATTTTGGTTAAATTAAAAGCCCTTGTAGTTGTGGAGATATAGTCTGTTGAGTTTGGGTATGTTATTTTTGGCAAAATAGAAATGGGACTGGTGATGAAGAGGTTAAAGAGTTAATAAAACAAAAAATGGTTTAACGAACTGAAACGTTTAGGAAATTAAAAATGAATGGTAAAGAAATATTAACTGATTTAAAATATTGACGTTGATTTATTTCCGTAATTTGTAGTTAGCCGATTGTAATCAACCAATTACATCGGCTAGTCATGGCTGCCCTATTCAGCCCTTTCTTTACCTATACGTATACCTACTTTATATTATCTTCAGAAGTAAATCTAAAAAACAACTTTTGACAAGTTGAAGTTTTACCGCAGCTGACTTGTGGCTATTTAGTTTTTTTTATGATTTATTAATTTATCTGATTTTTGGCTTTGAACTACCTGTTTGCAGGATTTGATCCATAGCCAAAATCAGATTGGATCAGGTTTGACCTCCTGGGCCCAAGTCACACAGGTCCTTACCCTGACCCTCTTCCTTTCTCTTGTCCCCACTCCTCATCCGTACATGCAAGGGTGATGAAGGGTTTGTTGTTCGGCTATTTGTTTAACTTACTAATGATATTGCTATATCCTATTTCCTAATATTATTGTAGATTTGAAGCCCAGCCATCCTCTGGTCATTGCCAGGTGAGAAGTTACCGGCACTGGAATCCTCCACTTTTAGGAAATCTCCCAGAAGATTTCCTACGGATCTTGCCACAACAATTAGAACATATTAAAGTAAGAAAGAATATCTTTCCAGCTAGATTTTAAGTGAACAAGTTGTGTTAAAGAAATGTGTTAATATTCTGATGAGATTCATAAGGTGATTTCTATTTTTGTCCATAACCATCCAAACTCTTTTCTCATAACTCCCCTTCCCAGCCGAACTCCCTCACCTCTGAGAGTCAACAGACAACCCAGGCCAGTGCTAGGCCAGCGACTGGGGGCACAAGTTCAGTCGCGGGAGCTACTGAAACAGAAGGGAAGCTGAAACAGTACCTGGAAGATGAGCGCATAGCCCTTTTCCTGCAGAATGAGGAGTTTATGAGGGAGTTGCAACGTAACCATGATTTCCTAATTGCTCTTGAAAGAGGTATGGTTGTTAAGTCACATTGCAATTATGACTCATGCATAACATATTACTTATTTTAGAGTTGACATTTGAATACATACATTGCCAACACTGTCACCAGGCTAAGGAAAAAGCTAAATCTGCCCTCTCGAAATCAAATGTAAATCTCAGTGTGAATGTATGTACTTTAGAGTGTATTACAACAATTAAAACATACTTTAAACACATAAAACACTATCTGTCCCGACATGCATGATATTCAACTCTACATCTCAGTATATCTTGGTTGAATGCCAGCAGGGGTGGATCTTGAGGATTTTTGGCACTAGCCAGGCTAGTAGACATTTTACCCACCCTGACTGAAATGTTACTAGCCCTGTAGTAGACTTTTACTACTACTACTACGTAGGGATGGGAATTGATACGATTTTATTGATACCGATTCCATTATCGAGCCAATTCTTTATCTATTCCTGATCAATTTTCTGTGTGGAAAAAGTCGTTCTACACAGCCAGGTTTCAGCATTAATGTAACTATTTGTTCCAAGTCTGAACACAGAGTAGAAAAAAGGCTACAACAGCATTTTTTTGTCACAGTACAATAAAGTTAACTCAAATAAAATAAAAAGAAAAGCTAGACGAGCTTTTCTTCTTGTTCTTCATGTAAATACTCTTTTTTTTATATTGTTATATTTGTTTTGGGCAAGTGGTGCAAGAGGCTGGACATGACGCAAAAACTAGAATCGTCAGCCCGCAAAACAACGCTGTGGTCATTTGACGAAATGCAGACGTATAAAGAACACCATTCCTTTGATAACCTCTGTTATAAGAGTAGCGTAGCTCCCGAGTGAGGGAGAGCGAGATGGTAGTTACAGAGATGGTAGTTACCTGGATGTAACTCCAGGTTTATGAGTATGTGCGTAGCCGGTTAGCGATGAAGTGAAAAAGGCGAAGGTTAAAACCTCCATTGTTCCGGTGGGTTTTTGTCACGTTGAAGGTGACGGGCAGCAGATTCCTGCGGCATCACTATGATCAACTAAGAATCCCGTCTACACTGAGGGGGTACTATCGGCAGTGGAAAACAAAGTACTTGGTACCAAAAGCAAGTAGCCGAGCAGTACCATATAGTGGGAAAAGTCCCTCCCCTTCCTTCGGGCTTATACCTTACAATCCACCCCCTTCCGCCATCTGCATGTTACCATTTTCAAAGTCCCCCTCGCTACGTGAAACGACAACAACCTCCGAGCTAGCAACCTACACGCTGAAAATGGCAAGTTTTGCCGAAGATTGCCAGGGCTCGCCTCCCCACGTGCAAATGTTTCACCAAAAGTTCCCCCACCCCAACATTATTTTGCAAGGGCACCGTCGCTGCATCCTGGGCTTAGCGCCGCCCAAGACAATTGTGATTGGTTAAAGAAATAAAAATAAGACGGAAGGAGTGTTTTTTTCCCCTATATCAGAATGATAGTGGGTGCATGCTCGTGCAGCGACTGGCAGCAAGTCACGTCTGTTCGTAAACGTAATATACCCTACTGAGTGGACCAGATAAGCATCATATCATGGAGATAACTAACCTGACTCCGCCAGATTGAATGATTCGCGTTGGCTCAGCATTTCCATCTGGAATCGTTCCGTTGGAGAGCCTTTGGGAGGGGGCGAAAATACTGGTTGCTGATTGGATAAACCATCTGCCTATGTTGGTGATTGACGGGCCAAATCAACCAATCAGATCAACGAAGCATATGACGTGATAACAGAGCATCGAGGCAAGCTCATCAAGTAAACAAGTCGGGAGAAGGGCAAAAGCATCTTTTCCTCCGAGAAAAGCCTCCAGTGCCGCTTTTTGCTCATATTTTAGAGAAGGAATACACTCTAATTCTTCTAAAACTTGCTCGATAGCGGCACACATCTCGATCACATCCGCGGAAGCCGCCATGTTGTTTAGACTGAAGAGTCGCTCCTCATTGCGTCACACTTGCACCCGCCTCAAAACCAACGCCGATTGGACGATCATTTGGTGATCGGCTCCAAATTATCTCCGTTGTGTAATGCCAGTCTGAACTGTGAGTGGAATATCATGGAGCTCGTGAGATCAGGCTGGTCTCGCGAGGCTAGGAGATAACGGTCTTGTTCCTTCTGTGGACGGTGATCCATCTCGCGGAAGCGCTAACCGGGTTCACCAAATCGGAGCGCATAACATACAGCAGAGACTTTCTTCTCCAAGATCTCTTTCAGGATCTTGGTGTGGATTTAGTGGTTCCCGATCTAAACTGTCTTGCCGATCAAACAAGTGGAAAAAGGGATTCTACCGGTGCGTTTACCCGTAAGATCAGGAAGCGAGGAAAGCGGGCTGGCCTGCGTCAAAGACTAAGGAAACAACCCCTTTCCCGTATCCCTCTTCGAAACAAGATCAATGAGCTGCAAGCCAATGTCAGATTTCAACATGAATTCAGAGACCCTTGCTTGTTGGCGATCACAGAGACATGGCTGTCGGAGAGGGATTCGAACACCGAACTTGCCATTGACAGCTTTGGCTCACCTGTGCCGCTTGATCGGGATGCTGCTGCGACTGGTATGTCACGAGGGGGCGGGGTCTGCCTATACATGAACCAAAGATACTGCAAAAATGTTCTTGTAAGAGAAAGACTGTGCACTAAAGACATTGAACTGTTGTGCGTATCACTGCGCCCCCCCCCTTATCTTCCCCGGGAGTTCCCCCAAATTTTTGTCATGGTTGTGTATATCCATCCAAGAGCAAACGCTGACAGTGCCTCAAAGACTATATTGCAATCTACCCAAAAACTACAGGCAATATCACCCGACGCTCCAGTGCTGATCCTTGGGGATTTTAAACTTAGTTCTCTTAATCTTTTAGTTCTCTTCAGAAAACCATAAGGGACTTTGACCAATATGTTAAGTGCCCTACTAGACTCAACAAAACGCTGGACTTGAGTTATGGCTCCATCAAAGGAGCATATAAAGCTATTCCCCTTCCTCCACTTGGCGGGGCCGACCATAATTGTATTCAGCTTATTCCATCATACTGCACTGCACTGCAGAGGGGAAAAACGGGGTTAAAGTCTGGACTGATAAATCCATACTGAGTCTGCAGGGCTGCTATGAATGTACAGACTGGGAAATGTTTAAGGAGTCCTGTTCGAACATTGACGTTCTTACAGATATTGTCATTTTACGTCTCCTTTTGTGAAGATAATGTTATTCCTGAAAAAACTGTAAAGGTGTACCCAAATAGTAAACTATGGGTGACGAAAGCACTCAGGGCACTGCTATACAGGAAAAGACAGGCATTTAGAGCAGGGAACCTTCCAGAGCTTGAAAATCTAAAAAAGGAAGTTAAACATGAAATCGCAAGAGCAAAGCGGAGCTATAAAGAAAAGCTGGAGGACCAATTGGGGAACAATAATTTAGGCTCTGCCTAAGCATGAAAACCATAATCGGCACAAAGGAAATAAGGAATTCTAAATTGGAGCTGGATGGGTTCACATGTGATAGAAAGCTGGCACAGACGCTGAAAGAGTTTTATCTGAGGTTTACCAAAGGATAGTGCCCCAGCGCCCTTTGATTTGCATGCTGTAGTAGATACCTTCAGACACTCAAAGGTTAAGAAGAGCCCCGGGCCAGATAACATAGGAGGTCGCCTGCTCACTTTGTGTGCTGAACAACTTGGTCCAATATTTTATTACATCTTTAAGCTCTCCCTGAGCCAACAGAGTCTCCAAAATGTGGAAAAACTGGTACTATTGTACCAGTGGCCAAAATCAGTCGCCCTAAGGTTCTAAATGATCTTGGACCAATTGCCTTGACCTCATTGGTGATGAAATGTTTTGAAAAACTAATGAAAAGGGTGCTCCTTATCAAAACACCACAGGGTTGTGTCCTGTCCCCTCTTTTATACATCTTATACACTGATGACTGTCGCAGCCAGCACACAGACATATTTTAAAATTAGCAGATGACTCAGTTATTGTCAGTCTTTTAAATGGAAAAGAATCTGAGCATGGTCCTGTTTTAAATGACTTTATAGCCTGGTGTGATAGTGCTCACTTACACTTGAATGTATCAAACTAAGGACATGGTCATTGATTATAGGCGCAACCCCCCCCCCCCCCCCCCACCCAGGTCACTTCCATAAATGGGCAACCTGTAGAGGTAGTTGGGAAGCATAATTGATGACAGGCTAAATTTGAATCTTAACACAGAGAATATATGTAAAAAAGGCCAAAAGCATCTCTTTTGCCTCCGTAAAATGGCAAAATTCAATGTGGATAAAACCATTATGACACTATTTTATAAATCATACATTGAATCTGTTTTATCCTTTTCTATTATATGCTGGTATGGAAATCTGAATGTTAAGGATAAAGCCGTACTCGCCAAAATAGTGAAGGTCAGTGGCAAAATCATAGGTGCCAAGCAAAGCAGCCTAACAGACCTGTACAGTAGATTTGTCCAAAAAAAGGCAGAATCTATTTTATCAGCAAATGGTCATCTTCTTCATCCTGAGTTCCAGTTGTTACCTTCTAAGTCACGTTTCAGATTCCCTGCAGTTAAAACCAATAGATACAGACATTAATTTGTCCCCAGTGCCATTTCTCTACTGAACTCAGATTTTGGAGCTCTGGGCTGACGACATGTTTTGGTGCACAGTATATGGTATGATTTCCTGCTGTATGATGGTACTCCATGGAGAACAGAAAGTGTTTTCTGTTTTCTATCTATTTTTGTTTTTTATTTATTTGATACGTAGAATTTATTATTTTTATTTACATGGATGTCATGCAGGGATGCTTAACAGCATGCCTGTATACACACTGCACTTATTATCTGCATGTATGTTTTCTTAACCCATTGGGTGCCCCCAGTGGTCTGTCATCTTGTACTTTTTGTCCTATGTTGTCTATTAATGTCTTGCTGCAAACCAAATCGCCCTTAGGGGACAATAAAAGCTTTAAGTAAGTAAGTAGTGAGTTCTGCCAGACCTTTCTCAAGCGCTAGCACAGCACTAAAACGAAGTGTGGAGATAGGTCTGGCTATGCAAGACTACATGGGACCTTATTTCGGATCCCATTTGAGTTTTGCCATGAATTACACTTTTGTCAATATAAAAGATAATTTTGCAAGTCAAGAAAGTCGCAGTTTGTCTTAAAACAGTAAAGTAACGTTTAGTTTTGTGATGCACTCATTCTAATTACGTATTTTCAGTGTTATACTTCAACAGTTTTACGACAAAATGCAATTATCTTTTAAATTGACAAACGTGTAATTCATGGCACAGTTCACACTGGATTAAAAATATACTTGCCATGTTACCTTAATGCTAGCTCTATTGGTGGGTCCCATGCCATCCCATCAGTAGCTTTACTGTGTCATGTAATATACAATGAAGCCAATACAATTATATATTGGTATATGTCAGTAGTTAATGAAAACTTGTTGCATAACTGTGTAAAGCTCCATCCTCACACAGTTTATTTCATCAGTGGTCATAACATCTGCTCTGCTCATCTGCTCTTTTTTTTTTAGATCGCTTGAAGTATGAATCAAAGAAGTTAAAGTCCAATCATTCATCTAGCATGGAGAATTCTACAGGTAGATCTTAATCATCAAGCTTCATTAGAAAGCTTTCTGTAAATCTGTTAATCTTGGGAGAATGGGGGAGTGTCTTTCTGTTTCACGACCGGGTCATAATAATTCTATTCATTTTCTATCTACCCCAGGGGAGCGCAATTCTTCAAACTCAGT
Organism: Merluccius polli; assembly: GCA_030340625.1. Lineage (NCBI taxonomy): Eukaryota > Metazoa > Chordata > Actinopteri > Gadiformes > Merlucciidae > Merluccius > Merluccius polli. Next base: position 97,712 of record JAOPHQ010001472.1, read on the forward strand.
GGAATTGGTGTCAGATGATGCCATGTTCAGAGACAAACTCAAACACATGGGCAAATGTAATACGCCTCAGTTTAAATGTTGTCATGATGACATTGGACATTTAAAATTTGGAAATGTCTTGCTGATCTTTTTGTTCTATATAGCCACAAGAAAGAAGTTGTTTGAAATTGCCAGAACCTTCTCAGAAAAGACTAAGCGGAGAAAGTCTAAAAGGAGGACACTGCTTAAACACCATTCGTATCCTTTAAGTTTTATTGAAAATAAGAACAAAATGATTGCGTGTGTGTGTGTGTGCGCGCGCATGCACACACACCTCTCTCTCTATCTATCTATCTCTATTTGATTCCCGGTGTCAGTACATATGTCGCTCGGCTAGTGTTTGGGATGTTCAGTCTCGGGGTACGTGAAGCTGAATATGACGCTTCTGGTTCTGATTGGTGAAAAGTAGTAATTTTACATTTGTCACTGTAAATATATCTGTGTTAATTAGGTAGAGAATAAACAAAAATGTATATTACAAATGTATAACAACGATATATTCAAAATTATTTAGCCATCATTATCATTAATACTTCTCCCCAGCACATTAGCTCTGATATATTAGAATTTATATATTCATTTTTGTAGCTAAACATTGACTACTAAACATGAATCATTTTCGGCGCTTATAAGAGCCCCAAACATGTATTTTATGCCAAGCGATTTATGTACCCACCTACATTTTTGAATGCTGGAATGTATTGACTACATAACTGCTCTTAGTTACTTCCAATATTTGAAATGTCATTTGCACGTTGTTTTCTGAAATCAGTTAAAATGTATATCTTTTTTAAATATGATGATTGATTACTAGGTTAGTAGAATCTGTTGTATGTTATTAGCCAAACATTTTTCAAGTCTTGGCACAGCTAACTCAACAGCCAACCTCCTGGATGCTGTGGATGGAAATCCCTGTGGTAAGACCAAGTTCACAAGAATGTAACTTTAGTTATATAATATCTTATAATTATTAAAATATGATTATTAAAAATATCAGATAGCCTATGAGCATAGCCTGAGCTTGATTATGGTCCAAAGTGGACGCTGACAGTGGACGAACATGGTTTGGTACATTCAATTAAACTAGGTGTGCCCAGATGGATCGGCCACCGATCGTTATCGGTGGTCTCTATATAAAGTCTGAAAGGCCGATCATAAGAGCTGATCAGATAACGCAAAACACGTGAGACAATTTCTCTACGCGCCGCTAAAATGGCTTCACTGGTCTGTTGAATATGTTGCACATAAATAAACAGCGGTCATCTTTCAGCTCTAATTCATGATGAGGTGTGAACCTCCTGTTTCACCTCCAATTCATGATGAGGTGTGAACCCCCTGTTTCACCTCGAATTCATGAGGTGTGAACCTCCTGTTTCACCTCCAATTTGAACACTGAGATTTAAAGAGCATAGTGCAGGTTATATTTTATTGGAAAACCTAGTCCTAGTCCTAATGACCATTTGAAAAGATAATTCAGGATTTAATGTTTAAGTGGCCGTTTTGAGCAAAGCTCCTAAAAACACTCTTTTTTTTTTTTACAACGTTGCGTCAAATGACGTAAGGTGGGGTAGTCGTTCTCGGCTCGGCCTCTGCTCAATGTGTAGTGAGGAGGTTGGTAGTCAGTGTGAGCGGTCTTTTTTCAGAAGTTTGGTATTGACTTTCACCATTTGTCATGGGCAAGTATTGTGTTTGTGCAAGTTGCACAAAATCCAGCCTGTCAGGACCACACGTTTCCGAACAGGAAAAGGAACAGTGCTAGCTTGGTGTGTTTCTGCAGGTGAAGAGGCGGGATTTCTCTGCCACGTCTGTTACGCCAAACTCTGTCCGTCTGTCGTGTGTGGCGCTCATTTCAACAATAGAATTATCTCCCTGTAGATACTGGAGTTCAGGATGGGGTTTGGAAGCCAGGACCGGGTGAGACTGACAGCTCGGGACGTTCCTTTAGTGCACACAGCGGCTTCATCAAGTCCGCGTTCAGCGGAGTTAGTTATATTACGCATTGTGAGATACAACTAATGAGCTGATACTTGGGGTCAACACTTGTATTATAATAATATGATAAACGAATTATAATGAATCAAGCAGTTTAAAACTACTCTGCGCATATGGTGATGTGTGTCCTGACACAAGAACACAGGTAATTTGTTAGTTGTACAGGCTTTTGCAATTGTCGTTTTTAGATACAGAAGTAAGATTCTCTCACAAAACGACTCCAGAAGTCACTATAGTGTAGTGTGTGTGTGTATATATATATATATATATATATATAAGTATTTTTTTAAATCAATATCTAGTTCCTACATCATTTTCCTACAAATTGATTCACAGAGGTCTCCAACCTACACTGTGCTCTTTAAAAAAAAAAAAAGAAGCATTTTGGGCTGAGAGTTCTAGGAAAGAGGGGGCGGGGGGGACGTGTTATCTCCATGGTTACGAACCACAGCAACGTCGCTGTGTATGAGCGTTATAATGAGCGGTGTTGTAAATGAAAGTGCCACAGACTGGCGTTATACTAGAAGTGTCCGAGAAGCTTAAAGGGGAACTCTGGTGTAAAATGGTTCTGGGATATTAAGTAACCTGGGTGAGTGTGGTCAAGTTGAACAATGGAAGTAAATGGATTTGAAGCTAGTTTTGGCTGAAGAGGTAAATTCAAAAGCTTACGACGGACCACAGCCCCGTAATTACGAGCCTGCTAGGAGTCCAAGAGACCAGGAACAGACCAGGGTGAGAAGGAATAACGGACAGAGAAGAGAAATCGAGTTGTGGTGTGAAGAAAACCAGTGGAGAACTGGGCAGATGTCATGGTGAGTGACTGGCTTTGGCTTCTAGAGACACTATGGGCGCTAATGATATCTAATGCCGTGTTCACGTCACAACATTGTAAAGTCTGCCATCATGTCAGGCTATAACAACACTAGTATTTGTTGTCTACATGCAGGAGTATTAATATCGGCACTCAATGAGCTATTAAGATTAGAAAGCCAAAAAGGGGCAATATTTAACGTCAAACTGAATTATTCATCACGGATATAATTGTGTGTGTTCCGTCTGTCTGAAGCAAACCAAATATATTAAATGTATTTTAAACAAATCAATCCAATTCTAGGCTATAATAGGCTATAGGCCTAATATAAAACTAAATAGGCCTACAATACGCCTGTGCGTTGAGTCGGAGACACATCGCCATACGCACATACTGCTTCACCTGCTTGACTTGTTATTTGTTCATCATATCATTATAATAACAGTGTTGACTTGTCCCTCAAACCAATGTGTCTCAGATGTTACAATAAAGCCTGTACAACTAAGTAATTTTCTGTGTTCTTGTGTTGGCACACACATCACCATACGCGCAGAGTAGAGTTTTAAACTGCTCGATTCGTTATTATTCGTTCATCATATTATAATACCAGTTTTGACTTGTCCCTCAAACGAATGTGTCTCTCAAGTCTTACAATTTAGCCTGTAAAACTAATCAATTGTGTGTGTTCTTGTGACACACACAGTATAGTTGTCAACTGCATGATTTGTTATTATTCGCTCTTTCATATTATATAATAATGATAATAATAATGCCATTGTTGGCATTATTATATCCCAACCTTTCACAACAAACTGGAATAAGGAAACAAGGTAGCCTAACTAAGCAGGCATTCTTTTGTAGACTATTAAACTTGGTAGGCCTAATAATCGTAATGATATATTTTAAACATGGTATGTCATGTTCTGCTGTCATTGATCAATCTTTCAATTACAATCCAGGCTTCGCCCTCACGTGCGTGTACCACCTAGATAACGTGTGTGTACCATCTAGATAATGTGCACATTGTTGTCCACCCATTCACCAATCGGTTGGTAGATTTTAGCTTTTTTTTTTTTTTAGAATTTTATTTTTCGACCAAGATTTCCTTTGGTTGACTACAGCCCTAATAATTACTTGTAACAGAAACTAATGTGCAAGTAAGGTTTATTATACCGCAGGAGGGAGAGAGGCAGAGAGAGTTTTCAGATAAACATTTTGTTTGATAGGTGCTTGTGTGGGAAACGCCAGCCCATGGCCTCAGCTGCGGGGAGAGTATGTGCTGCAAGGAGGTGGATGCCTTCTAACGGGTCCGTGACCACTACTCCTACCGGCGGCAGAACCAGAAGCTGTCGCTGATGGCGGACTTGACAAAGCCGGCTGTCAGTCTCACTCGGTCCTGGCTTCCAAATCCCATCCTGAACTTTTCTTATCTCTATCTCAAATCTTATCTCCAGGGAGATAATTGCTGGTTCCCCATCCCTCCTCATCCTCCTGGACCTATCTGCCGCATTTGACACGGTTGATCACAACATCCTACTTAACAGACTCAACCTCACCATTGGAATTACCGGCACTGCACTCAGTTGGTTTCAGTCTTACCTCACCAACCGGACAGAGTACATCTCCATGGGCCTCTCCACCTCAAACCCACACACAGTCACCTGCGGTGTTCCCCAAGGGTCAGTCCTGGGCCCCATCCTCTTCATCCTTTACCTCACGCCCCTTGGTCAGGTCATCAGTCGCCATGGTTTTTCATTCCACTGCTACGCTGATGACACACAGCTCTATGTCAAAGTCAAAGATGCAACTCCACCCTCCTCATCACAGTCATCCCCGTCCCAACTCACCATCTGTCTGGAGGAGATAAAGGCATGGATGGGGCAAAATTTCCTCCAACTCAACAGCTCCAAAACTGAAGCCATCCTGGTTGGCACTCCTCATCAGACTCAATCATCACCTATAATCAGCATCGACTTCTCTGGCTCCAACATTCCTCTCTCATCTGTAGTCACCAACCTTGGGGTGAAAATGGACCCACAACTCTCCTTTGAATCCCACATAAATCATCTCTGCAAGACTTCTACCACCTCAGAAATATCTCCAAACTCCGCCCCATTCTCTCCCTCCCAGATGCCGAAAAGCTAGTCCATGCCTTTATCTCCTCCAGACTGGACTACTGCAATGCACTTCTCATCGGGATCCCTAGCAAGAGCCTGCAGAGGCTGCAATACATCCAAAACTCTGCAGCTAGGATCCTGATGAGAGTGCGCAAACATGAGCACATCACCCCCATCCTCCATTCACTCCACTGGCTTCCTGTCTCCGCCCGCATTGAATACAAGGTTTCCCTCCTCACACACCAATGCATCCATGGACATGCCCCCCCCTACCTCAAAGAACTTCTCCAACAAAACACATCACGCTCCCTCCGCTCCACTCTCTCAAACTCTCTCCATATCCCCAGAACCAGGCTGAAGACCATGGGAGACAGGGCCTTCAGTGCTGCTGCACCTCGGCTGTGGAATGCCCTCCCTGACACCCTGAGGGCACCACAGGCCACTGACTGTTTTAAAAGACATTTAAAGACTTTTCTTTTTAGCAAAACTTATGGTCTCATCTCTTAGTTGCTTCTCTTTTTAGATTTCTTTTATCGTAATATTAAATTGCTTTCTTTTCTTAGTCTCTCTTTTAACCTGTAGCCCTTTGAGATCCTGAGATATAAAGGGCAATATAAATAAAATGCATTATTATTATTATTATAATTGTCTTGTCGAAAATGAGCACCACACATGACCGAGTTTGGTGTAACAGACGCGGCAGAGAAATCCCCGTCTCTTCACCTGCAGAAACACACCCAGGCACGAAAGCTAGCACTGTTCCTTTAACTGTTCAGAAACGTGGACTTGATGTCCAGACAGGCTGGAGTTTGTTCAACTTGCACAAACACAATACTTGCGCATGACAAATGGTGAAATGCAATACCAAACTTATGAAAAAAGACCAACTCACTATCTCGACCACTTGCACTGACTACCAACCAACTCGCTACACATTGAGCAGAGGTCGAGCCGAGGTCAACGACTACCTTTGCTCAAAACTGCCACTTTTTTCCTCTGCAATTTGTGCCCTTATATTTTTTAACACATTACATCCTGCATTATCTTTTCAAATGGTAATTTTCAGACTAGGTTCTCCAATAAAATATAACCTGCACTATGCTCTTTAACCTTTAACCTTAAAATATAACCACTATGCTCTTTAACCACTTACCGTAAAACTTCGAATAAAAGCAGGGTCCCTAATAGACGCAGGTCCCCATTAAAAGCCGGGTGTGGCGACACGTTTTGACAAATAAACGCAGGTCTCCAATTGAGGCCGGGTCTGGATTTTATCTAAATTATTTCTTGAACGACTTAAGCCGTTTAGATCACCTACACAAAGATACGGTAACCGTTTAAACGTCTGTCCATATGGACATAACGCACATCGTTAGATCAGTTAGACTCTCCACAGATAAATCATTCAGTTCATTTAACACAAACTATGAACACCAACACATAACTCATCAGACTTACCGGTAAACAAGAGAGACGGGGAAAAGGTCTGACTTCCAACTTTTGAAGCGATCATAAAGTCCGTACGGTGTGTGTCCGTTCCTGCATTGTTTATATTCCTTAAGTCCGTAAGGGTCCACCGGTCAAAAGAATCAATGGGTTTCATTAAATTAATCCGAGTTGTGAATAATATCATGTGTAGTCCGTTGCTCACTGTCTGTTTACTGTCTGTATGCTGGCTGTCGTAAATCTTCCGCTGCGGACCTACGGCCGGCGGGGGGGGGGGGATGCCCGCAATAGTAACACACCGCGGACTATACGGCCGGCGGGGGGGGGGGGGGGGGGGGGTGCGCGCAATAGTAACACACCGCGGACTATACGGCCGGCGGGGGGTGCCCGCAATAGTAACACACCGCGGACTATACGGCCGGCGGGGGTGCGCGCAATAGTAACACACCGCGGACTATATGGACGGCGGGGGGTGCCCGCAATAGTAACACACCGCGGACTATACGGCTGGCGGGGGGGGTGCCCGCAATAGTAACACACCGCGGACTATACGGCTGGGGGGGGGGGGGGGGGGTGCCCGCAATAGTAACACACCGCGGACTATACGGCTGGCGGGCGGACCTATGACCGGCGGGGGGGGTCTCAAAAAGGAGGACAAATACGCGGTCTGGTTTGCATTTTTTGCTAAATTAATTAAACGCCTGTCCCCAATAGACGCATAACCAATGTTTTCTCTAAATGGCGATGGCTTTTTTTAGTAACGGTGACAAAATGGCATAGATTACTATGTTGAAGATCATATAAGTAAAGCTTTATATTGCACTTTTTATAACACAGTTACAAAGTACTTCACACACACACACAAAATATAAATGAATAAATAAGGCAAAATAAATTACTATATAAAACAGCAGAATGAGACGGACCAAACTAAAACAAAACCAAAAGATAAGACGGGGATGGTGATCTAAACAGTTCAAAGAGTTCTTGTCTGAGAGTATACAATATAAGACGCGTTACCATGTTTAAAACAAACATTTTGGGTTCACTGCTTCTTTAATATACAATGTTGTTAAGAATAGTTAAATAAAAGGCTTCAAATAGACCCCATGATCGGTATCGGACGTAACTGCTTCCAGCGATCGCCCCCAAAAATCCTGATCAGGTATCAGCCGATATGGCTCATAGGCGATCGGCGGCAAAAAACGTTATCAGGGCATCCCTAAATGACGGGTGTTTTTCAAGCATATATTTTAGTTTTTGTGGTTGGGGTTAGGGTTGGGCGACGTCCCTTAAACTGGCAGTTGACGATGTTTACAGTAAAACATCATGATGGACGATGATATCATCGTCGGGGGGCGGGGCCGTTAATAGTCGGCCCACGAAGCGGGCCGCCTATAGAGCGTAACAGTGACTGCCCCCTTTTTAACAGCTCCGGTGCCGGAAGTAAATTTCCCATGCATTTATCTCGTCCACTTTTCGTAGAATCCTTATAAAAAGAGTATTAAGCCTTTAACCAAGCCAGTCGTTCGTTATGGTAGTCGTGACCATATTATGTTTGATTCGGGATGATTAGTTCCTCACTCGGTAAACAAAATAATGTACACAGTCTTGTACCTTTGCCTTTTCTTCCGTTTTCCAAATTCTTTTTATGCCCTTTTATCATCCCGTGTGTCTAGCGGTGTCTACCTGCCTAGGTGTTTACCTGCCCAGGTGTATTGGTCAGTATGCCTGCAGCGATTAGTTAAATCAGGGCTTGTTGCGACCACGGATGTATTCGGTTTGCGATGCTCATGCCTTCTTATTTTTATGTTTTACTTTTTGCTCGACTAATGAAAACGTATTCGACTAAGCCTCCGTCGACTATTAGGGGGCAGCCCTAGTTAACTTACAGCACTTTATATGGACCATTAGTTATATTTTCAATTTATTTACAGAGCAATCCCTGCAAGGTTTTTAGATAATAACTATAGAAGAGACTATAGGATTAGTGTGTGTCGGACGAGGGGGGCGTGGCATCACGATGGTGGCTCTCCGTCGTGATGTCAGTCAGCCATCACGATGGACGAGGACATCGTCCATCGGCACAACCCTAGTTGGGGTGCATTGGAAAATACATCGCTGTAAAGGGGTGCCATGGTTTCCGCATTTCAGAACAACGGTCGGCTCCCGAAGACCGTCAACTGCTTGTGGCAAAAAGCCTGTCTCTTGCGATAGCGACTGAAATGATGTCAAAATATATAATGGTAGAACCAGGCTATACTTCGACCTCCTTTTCACAATCCCTATATGTTACCTTGGATGAATGGGCTTCTACATAGTAGTGAAATATTAAATATTAAAAAAATATAACCGTATAACCTATTTATTTGTGCTTACATCTGTTCATTGTTCTAGAGGAGGATGGCCAGCCTAGAAAAGTGGACATTCTGGAAGAGTGAACAACACAGGTCTTGATCATGGTAAGGCATTTACCATTTATTTTTGTATAGGGCTTTTTATCTTTTATTGTTTAATTGGGCAGTTTCAAATTGGGTTAGATATATCTGTTGTGTGTATTTTAAGGCACATTTGAATGTAGTCATTGCAAGTGACACAGAATAGTTGTAGTTGAGGATAAGAATCAATCATTATTTTCTTAATTAAATTAACCACAATGTTTTTCGTAAATGTTTGTGTGCTGAATCAGGACAAGGATACATGGCTACTGCTTGTAGACTCCCAGCTCCTTGGACATCTCTGCGTCTTAATTCCTAATCAAGAACAACCTCCACCAAGAAAAAGATTCAAAATGTAATGGAGTTTGCAGATCGGTATTGCAACAAAAATCTTCACCAGCATTTTGTCTTACTTAGCTAATTCTAATGGAGGATCAAACCAGACAAAATAAATAATGAAGTAACTAATATTTCAATGTAAATGAGCTGTATTTTTTTTTTTTCAAATTTGTCATTGTCTGTATTTTATTCTCATATTTATTCCCCTATTCATTTATTTCTATGTATATATGAATATATTTCTGTAATTCCTTGTGAAACTAAATGTTTGAAGACATTGGGCTGATATTTGTTGTTAGGCGATACTTCTGAAGAAGCTAGTCCTGACTAGTTGATGTTTTAGGTGGAGGGACAGCCTGACAAATTGATAAGATTGAAATGATCATTTTGACAGCTCAGAAACTAGACCCATGAGAACCACGTCCAGTTCAATCAATGGGCATTGCAAGTACATTGTACTTTATATCAGATATGTTCATTTGACAAAAATATCAGGGAATAAATAAAAACAAATAAAATAAAAGGGAAAATTGGATGTGAAAATAAATACAAATGGAAATGAAAAAAATTGATTTTTCTTTTATTAATGTTTAATTTAGTTGAGTTTGGTCTCTGTCCATTCCTGTCATATGACCCCATATTAATTATTTGTAATTTTTTGTTTTTACAGTTCACACATGGCAACTAAATTAGGCTGTTTGAATTGGTCCTTGTGCCTATATATGGTGCACTACTTAGGGTGTCACCATTTGTAGTGTTGTCCGAAATGTGAGCGTGGCTAGTATACAGCCAAGTATCCCAGAATGCATTTCACACCAACCAGCAGCAATGGCAGAGATTTTTAAGCAGGCTAAAAGCTGTTGTAATTTCACTGTTGATATATCACTTTGAGTTACACAAAATTTCTCACGTACACAAAATCCACATACTATGCAGTGTGAATGCACTACATAGTCAATTTTACATACCCATGACGCGTAATGGTTTTAATTGTCATCAGATTCATCCAATTGAGACAATAGTATCTGTTTGCAGACCATAGACGGGTAGGCGTGTATTTGAGTGGGTGTTTCTTTGAGTCACGTAGGGTTAGGGTTGACAGCAGGCAGGGGAAGTGTCTTTAAGCCAATGACACGCCCCTCTGCCACACTCAAAGACATGCCTACCTGTCTGCAGTCTGCAGACAGACCCTTCTCAATCGAGATGGTCCAGCATACAGGTTCTTTATACAAATGAGCTTTCACAGGGTGACATCTACCCATGTCGGCTTGTTTATGCGACCAATACACATTACTGATTGATTACTGGCATGTTATTAGTGTCCGAATTTCTCATATACTTATTCCCTAAGGCTAAGCTATGTAGTGTTCACTATATAGGGAATGAGGGACCAGGTGAGCCAATTCAAACAGCCTGGCTTTAGGCAAATGTGATAATAAAGCCTGCTCAAAACGCGACTGGGTAACCGGGTCAACGCCATCTTTGTTGTAGCACGGAGGAGCGAGTGTAGGGACTTGTCCTAACCTCATTAAACCATAAAAACACCTAATATACTGCAATGCGATTATACCCAGGAAGGATGGAAGAGAGCCTTGATTCGTTGCTAGACTCTGCAGGCAAAGTTAACATAACAATGTAGAACTGCTAGTATTGCAATACAAAATCTAAATTCTGTCAGTTCTATATAGAGATCCTTGACGAGAGGAGAATTTTTCAATATTTTCCACTATCAAAATATTAAAATGCATTGCGGTGAACTTCTGGTTTTCTTTTTCATATAGGGTCGGGCTATATTGCTGTTTAGGCTTTCTATCTCCACTTGCTCCAATCAGATTTGGGGGTGGTGTAGCCAGAACGTTTGATTGACATCACCTGGTATCCCAAACAATTAACGGTTAACCTTTTGAGGGCAATTTAAGTTATTTCTTTTTTTTTCATATATCTTATCTTACGTTTAAAGTCAGGATTTGGACCAGGATCAATCCATAACAGTACTATGTAACCTACTAATCACTTCATTTTAAGTTGTTTAATAAGTTGTTTTTAGGGTTTGGTTTTCCTTTAAAGGGGAACTTGGCAACTCTAGCCATTTCTTCGCTGGTTTTCACTTTTGTGGTCGCATGTTTTCTCAACGAGCTCCCCCTACAGGTCTGGGACGTATATTACACAACACTGTCGTAAAAAACATCACTTGCGGCACCCTCCTCCCCAAGGGCGTAACTTTGGGTCTGCCATTGGGGGGGTTAAACTCGCGGCATATTTATTTATTTATTTGTTTCAGTGTTTCCCCTACTATGTATTCAGCAGTGGCGCAGCGCCACTGCTGGAAAATCAGCGCCACTGCAAAAATCTTCACATGATCGGTATTTAGCACAACTACAACGTCATCTTGAAATTGCCAAGCGTTAAAGGGGAAATGAACCCAAAAACAACACTATGCTCCAACACTATATTTCATCACATGAATAAAGTTGATTGTGCTGCCATCAAATGTACTAACTCCATATAAAAAAGAAAATAATTTAACGGCTACAGTAACGGTGATTTGACGCGTCATCAAATCACCGGAAGAAAAATGCAGGACTACAAGTTATGAACGTTCTGAATGTGAATCTTCAGGAGAGCAGCCCTCTCGGACACACACACACACACAGGGGTTGAAATAAGGCTGTTTTACTCGCCAAATACGAGTAATTTTTGTATTTGTCGAGTAATTTATGAAGACCACTCGCCACTCTGGCGAGTAATCTAAGAATTTGCCGCGATTGCCGCGGACCCGCCAGCAACGGACCCACTAGCCGCGGACCCGACCGCGCAGCACCCACCGCCGTCTACAATCGCTGTTAACAGCATGTTACAGCGGTAACAGCATGTGTGTGTCCGAGAGGGCTGCTCTATTCGGACACATTACTATGAAGCCCCGGTGACGGTGTGGGAGTGCGGATGATAATAAAACAGCGGTAACAGCGATTGTAGACGGCGGTGGGTGCTGCGCGGTCGGGTCCGCGGCTAGTGGGTCCGTTGCTGGCGGGTCCGCGGCAATCGCGGCGAATTCTTAGATTACTCGCCAGAGTGGCGAGTGGTCTTCATAAATTACTCGCATTTGGCGAGTAAAACAGCCTTATTTCAACCCCTGTGTGTGTGTGTGTCCGAGAGGGCTGCTCTCCTGAAGATTCACATTCAGAACGTTCATAACCTGTAGTCCTGCATTTTTCTTCCGGTGATTTGATGACGCGTCAAATCACCGTTACTGTAGCCGTTAAATTCTTTTCTTTTTTATATGGAGTTAGTACATTTGATGGCAGCACAATCAACTTTATTCATGTGATGAAATATAGTGTTGGAGCATAGTGTTGTTTTTAAGTTCATTTCCCCTTTAAGACAACATTTTCAATATTTTTTGCCCCAATCAATTTCTACCAATAATGTAAATAAAAGCTTAAAATTAACACAAAAGAAAAACATGAGTAATCCTGTCTAAAATTATAAAATCAAGATTTCTGTTTCTGACCAGTTCAAGGTACGTGCTCCAATATTAAATCTGTTGATGGTATATCATATTTGTCTCAAAATGTCCATTTCTATCCACAAAACTTGCCAGAAGTTATGGTTTAAGGGGTTATTAAAAAAGAAAATCTTCCGGAGGTGAATGCCCCCAGACCCCTGCGCGCCGCCGCGTGCGGCTTGCCTCCGTTACGTAACAGCACCACTGCTGGAAAAATTTCTAGGGGAAACACTGTGTTTATTTATTTATTGAATCATTTTCTTGTGTAAAAGGTGACATGCCAATTTGCCGTTCTTGTATTTGAAATACATTGCGATACTTTTACTGATTTTGGCTACTTTTTGACTATTTATGCCATAATGACACAGTAGTTAAATTCAGTGTTTAAGCACTAGCCAACAGTGGCAGCTTCCACCTAATTGATTTTGTGTGTGTGTTCACTATCTTATGAAAAAAAACACAAGAACTTAAAGATTAATCAATTGCATCACTGTATTGGCACCTACATGCAGCAAATGTATTATGCACAATTCAACTCTCAAACACATCACACAATACAGGTTGGCACACTGGAGTGCAGCTTGCACCTCTATTCTGAACATGGCAAACTGATTTCACATATTGGTGGGCATCACCAGTTCAAACTAACAAAATCTAAACAAAAGCATGTAAATACAAAAGAAGGCCTATCTGTCAATCACATTTGAAGGTATTTTACAACATATTAGGCTAAAATAAGAATTGACTAAAAGAAACAGGATGCTATACTGACGTCTATTCTGCCAGCAACTATAGTACTACTAGCAGACTATAGATCTGTTGGGCAATTCAGATAAAAGCACCAAACACCTGTTTGCGTCTCTGTGTAAAAGAAATGAACTGTGTACACACTGACTTCTTAGTTAAGAGGTCCAATTTGTCCTGATGGATCGTCCCGCGTCTGTGTGAAACGATCTGGGGGTTCTCATAAACCCATTTGCGGTGGTAAGAGACGAGCAGAGACGAGCAGAGTCTACAGCGTCCGCTTGCAGAGCAGAGTCTACAGTGTCCGTTCACTCCAATAATAACCCGGTCACGGTGATAGATTACGCTAACCCTAACCTAACCATAACCATAACCCAAACCATAACCCTAACCATAACCCTTTTTGGAGTGAATTGTTTCACAGTAGACTGCGGACGCTGTAGACTCTGCTCTGCGAGCGGACGCTGTAGACTCTGCTCGTCTCTTACCACCGTGAACGGGTTTATGAGAACCCAGATCGTTTCACACAGACGCGGGAGGGTACCTTTTGCGTCAGTATCAGATGTCTAGGGGCGTGATGACAAATCGTCGGTATATTACGAGTTGGGATGAGAACGTGTTGGATATTATGGCCCCCCCTTGTTCAGATGCGTTCCGCGGTCCATGCTATATAGTGCATGAAATGAACCACTGAGAATTCGAACACCACTACAAAATGGCGAGCACCCTATATTGTGCACTATATCCGTGATAGGGAACGATTTCGAACACAGCTCATGGTATAACAATAGGGGTATTTACCTCCTTTTCGTCAGGATTTTTACTTTTTTTTCGACCAACAATGAAAAAGAGTTGTCTGGCTGCCTTTCCGTCTCCTTTTCATCGCCACATTCATTTAGCATGAACTTTCTTAACTATTCATCCCAGCGACTGCGCGAAATAGTTCGGTTTGGTAAAGAAAACGGGTTGGGTCATACCAAGTAGTCGGTGGGCGGGGAGGGGGGGGTACATTACAGATGATTAAAACATGATACTATCTTGCTGCCAAATTAAATTAATAAAGAAAACAAACAGAATATTTCAGATTTTTCTGAATTATGTGTGATGATATTGGGGGGGTTATATTAGCTGGATCTGATTTTTTGGGGGGACATGACCCCCCTAACCCCCCCGCAAATTACGCGCCTGCTCCTCCCCCTTTCTACCGCTGCTCATGTGCATTTGTTGCCGCGCTTTTTCGTGTGGCGCGATGTCTACCGAGGTGGGTAAACATTGACATGTATAGCCTGCGTGATTAACCGTTATTGAGGGGGGCGTGTGTGTTTATGTTGAATTGCCGTAAAGCAGTTTGTGTTTCTCGCTCGTTCTTGCTCGTTCTCGCTTCTCGCGATACTTCCCATTTCCAATTTACTGGGACGGTAGTCCCAAAGTTGCAAGGCTGGTTTTCCACCTGGGGGCGCTGGGGGGAGCGGGGATAGTCACCATTAACACCGGAACAGACCATTTAACCATCCAAATGATTTCCAGACGGGTTTGTTAAGTTGAAAAAGTTGCCAAGTGCCCCTTTAAATCCACACATTGATTTAGGTAGTTTTTGACATTGCATAGTTTGTTACTTTTTCAGCTGTCAGGAGTGGGAAAAAGAGTGAGGCCAGGTTCCTCTGGTGCGCTGGAAAAATACCATTAAAGAGATTTTATATTTGAGCAGCATTAGGTTATTTTGATTATTGTCCAGTTTTATGAGCATTTGATTAAAAACTTAATGCAAGAATGCAGAACCATTAATGTCTTTCTATTGGCACTTTTGGCTGCGCCAAACCATGCCGCGTTGATTTGTGTTTCCTCTTACAGTTTAAAGTGCCGAGTCACACTCGAGATGAGCAAACAACTCACCATGGTGATTCTAGTTTCTGTGACGTTTGACATTTAGCTATATTTTGCATTCTAGCAATAAAAACTGCAGATTTTTTTTAGATTAGTCTTGTTCTGAAGACGGAACATTAGTTAACCTGAGAACTGCATTTTCTTGCTTACATTTTCAATACCTTCAACTTATCAGCCAAGCAGCCTGCCGGCGAGACCTACACAAGGTGAATGAGTTTGCATGGACAGAAAAACATGAGCAAAATGGAAAAAACTCAAAACAATGCTTACTACTACAGCTGTACTCAATAACTGACACTACCGAAAGAATAATCGCAACAGACACATCGAAAGATTGCCTCCCTCTGCGCGGGTTTACTGCAAGCGGAGGGAGAGGAATGAAGGCCTGTAGCCTCTGCCTCCAGGACGGTGGTGGTTGTTGTGAGTGTCAGTATGCTCAGATAGAAAGGGAATGTCAGGGCCTGGTGGTTTGATTCCCACCTTCACAGTTGAAACAGATCATGGGCCACTGTTTGCCATCATTAAAAATAACGAACGAAATGACACACAGGATTCAGCGCAGAGATATGGGTTTGAGTGGAGTTTACACCGCTGTGTGAGCAGATGCGCTATCCAGAACCCGCAGTGAGTGACACAGTGAGTATGACTACACTGCCTGTATCAGACACTAAATAAAAGCAAATCAGAACAGATAGCAAGTAAGAGTTACAGACAGTGATCAAGAATATCATGGTTGGCCTAATAGTTCAAGTGCAAAATTCTAATCAGGTCAGAGTTGAGTGTCGTGACTACTACTAAAACAAAATATGATTGTTATTCCACAGACTCTACACAAATACATGCTAACAGTGGTTCATGAGGGTCACCTCGGAATTGAAAAATGTAAGATAGCAAGAGACATGATCTACTGGCCTGGCATTAATCAGAACATTAATAGTGTTCTAATTAATAGATGTGATACATGCCAGAAACATCACAACAAAGAAAGAAAGAAAGAGCCAATGAAGGTTGCTGACCAACCAACTGCACCATGGCAAAAGGTTTGCATGGAGCTATTTCATTTAAAAGGTAGAAACTATTTAATAGTGATGGACTACTACCCTGAAATGGTGCTGCTTTCAAGGATTACAGCCAGCAGTGTCATGTCCCAACACAAGGGGAGAGGGGGGGGGGGGGGGGGGGGGGAGAGATCAAATTTGGCGGCGACGGCGACCATTTCAATGTGAGCTCATATCTCGGGAACGCTTTGGCGAAATGACACCAAATTTGGTGACACACTCCCAGACTCCATCCCAAGTGAAGGCAAGAAATTTGGTGTCATTTGGTCCCTAGGGGGCGCTGTAATTAGCAAAACATTGTTTTTGCTCATAACTCTTGATGTGTTTTTATTGAAAATGAAATTGTGATATCTGCAGATACTGTGGGTTGCCCCATTGATAGTTTATGCCAAATGTTCACGTTAGCCAATCGCCATTGGCGGCAACGCCACCAAACAGGAAGTTTGCTCGTAACTCGGCAACGCTTTGACTTCCGAAGACCAAACTTGGTCACGTGCATCGATACTCCGTCCGAAGTGGGCAAAACAAATTTGGTGTCATTTGTCCACTAGGGGGCGCTGTAATTAACAAAATTGCATGTTTGCTCATTTCTCTTGACTTGTTTAGATTTGACACTACATTTTCATGTCTGCTGACACTGTGGAATGTCCCCTTTCAGGATCTTGCAAAACATTTCACGTCATCGTAAGAATTCGGCCGCCATATTGGATTTTAGCGAAAGCAAAACGAATTTTTCAGCGGTCGCAAATTTTGTCTGATCCTCACGAAAATCGGCACAGACCATCTTCAGACCGATCTGCATAATAGTTACTTAGTGGCGTTTTCAATTATGACTTTGTGCGCCCGCTACAGCCAATCAAAATCAGCCGCGAAGGCGCCAATTTCGATTTGAGCTTATATCTTGGAAACGGTTTGACGTATCTATTATTCCATTGATCGCCCGATTGGCATGGGCCCCTCATTGCTGCTTGTTATTATTGGGACCCATGCAGCGAAGCTGCGGGGACCCATTGTTTTTCTACCTTTTCTTATTATTATTATTGGGACCCATGCAGCGAAGCTGCAGGGAACCCATAGTGTTTCTACCTTTTCTTCTTCTTCTTCTTCTTCTTCTTCTTCTTCTTCTTCTTCTTCTTATTATTATTATTATTGGGGCCCATGTAGCGAAGCTACAGGGAACCCATTGTTTTTCTACCTTTTCTTATTGGGGCCCATGTAGCGAAGCTACAGGGAACCCATTGTTTTTCTACCTTTTCTTATTATTATTGGGGCCCATGTAGCGAAGCTACAGGGAACCCATTGTTTTTCTACCTTTTCTTATTATTATTATTGGGGGTCAAGCAGCGAAGCTGCAGACACCCATTGTTTTCGTTAGTTTTCCTATTATTGGGGGTCAAGCAGCGAAGCTGCAGACACCCATTGTTTTCGTTAGTATTCCTATTATTGGGGGTCATGCAGCGAAGCTGCAGACACCCATTGTTTTTGTTAGTTTTCCTATTATTGGGGGTCAAGCAGCGAAGCTGCGAGACACCCATTGTTTTCGTTAGTTTTCCTATTATTATTTTCCTGCCATTGGAGTCTATGGCAGCCCATCGAACCCCAGATCAAAAAGTAATGAAATTTGGCACACTGATTCAAGACAGTCCCATAAGCCCGTACAGCAAATTTGAGGTCGCTAGCCCATGAACTCTAGCGCCACCAACAGGTCGAAGTTGGACATGCATTCATGTTCATAACTTTTGACCCATTCATCCAATATTCACAAACAAGGTATCATTGGAATCCTTGGGCCAAGCCGAGTCCAACGCACCCCTATGGCGTCATTTTGCGTCATGATAGATTTTCCGCCATCTTGGTTTATGTCCAAAACCTTCAAAATGTTTCACACCCCACAAATCTTGCACAATCATCGCGAAACTTGGCACATATGTTCATCAGACCATGCCTCACAAAAGTTATTCAAAAGAGTTTTGAATTTCGAAACCGTTTGGCCGCGACAGCCAATCAAATTCGACCACGAACCCGCCAAACAGGAAGTAAGCCAATTTCTCAGCAGCCCTTTGACACATCATAACCAAACTTGCTACATAGACCCATGACATCATCATGGGGACACTCATAAAATGTGGTGACCTTTGACCTCTAGCGGGCGCTGTTATTAACCAATATGTGTTTTAACTCCTCTCTCTTCACATGAGTATATTTCAAACAAATGTTCAATGTCTGGTGATACTGTCAGACCTCCCCATATAGCTCATGAATTATTTTTCATGGAAACATCAGAATTTTGCCACCATGTTGAAAGATGTCAAAATCAATAGTACCTATCCACAGGCCACAAATTCTGTCGAATCATCATGAAACTTGCCATATATGATCTTGAGACCAAGCTGAACACATGTGTCAAACGGCTTTTTCAAATTCAAAACCGTTTGGCCGTGACAGCCAATCAACCAGACGGCGAAGCCGCCAAATAGGAAGTCAGCCTGTTTCTCAGCAACTCTTTAACATATCATAGCCAAACTTGGTATATAGACTCATGACAGTGTGTTAAATAAAATTAATAACATATCAAAAATATTCAATCATTATGTCAATCTGACATACAGCATACAATCAGAACACTACTGTACTTCTGTTACGCCACGTCCTGCTACACGGTCCAACACTCCCATCTAGTGGCCGATTGTCGCTACTGATGAGCATTCCCCCAACACACCTGTTTGCAATCGGCAATCACCATGCCCTACTTAAGCCGATGCCAGTTCGTGCTTTGCTTTCCCCGACCTCGGTCCCTGCCTGCCTGTGCCAAACATTGCAAGAATGCGATTTATGGGATGGCCAATCTTGATTGTTATTGCTTTACGTGGTTTTATGTAATGCATGTAAGCCAGCTCCTTTAGGTGCATGTTATGCCAATTGCAACGTTTTGGGTGCGCCCTGTTTGGGTTCATGTGATATAGGCCGTCTCACCCACTGTTTTCATTGCCTGATGAAGATCCGATGGGATTGAAACGTTGCCTTGTTTTTAAATAAATGTCATTCTGGAGCAGGAGCATAAACATTGTCTTGGGATGTGCGCACAAGTCCTCTTTAAGATGCCATTACACAATTGTGTCAACATTTATTTGAGTAAGGGCATTCACAGTATGTTCACTTCATCCAGATGGTAATTGTGATTGCACCACAGATAAATTAAGACCCAGTCAGTCAATGGTAGAAAAAAATCAGGAAGAGTTTACAGCCGCGGACTCCGCGGGTTAAACCGCGGATCGGGCGGATGACCTTACGAAAAATAATATTTTAATTAAGTTCGGGCGGGTGGCGGTTGAACCAATCAAATGAAAAGATATATATATAAGTTATATTGTTACTTGCATCCGATTAAAAACGAGCACACTTTTTTTTCTCGCGTCAGCAGCGCCCGTGGATGGCGGGCGGGTGCGGGTTTGAAATTGGTCAAAACGTTGGTACGGATGATGAGTTTTGTGACGCGGTTGCGGATACAATAGCCCATCTCTCTAGGTGGGGGTGCGTGATCATATCTCAGTCGACCTTCAGTCGAGTCCCATTCTGCTTGACACCCACATCACTGCTTGCAGTTATATTTATTATTATTTTCCTGCCATTGGAGTCTATGGCAGCCCATAGAACCCCAGTGTTAAGAGTGGTGAAATTTGGCACACTGATTCAAGACAGTCCCATAAGCCCTCACAGCAAAGTTGAGGTCGCTAGGTCATGAGCTCTAGCGCCACCAACAGGTCAAAGTTGGACATGCATTCATGTTCATAACTTTTGACCCATTCATCCAATATTCACAAACAAGGTATCGTTGGAATCCTTGGGCCAAGCCGAGTTCAACGCCCCTATGACATCATTTTTCGCCATGATCGATTTTCCGCCATCTTGGTTTATAATAAAAACCTTCAAAATGTTTCACACATCACATATTTTGTCTAATCATCTCCAAACTTGGCACATATGTTGATCAGACCATGCCTCACAAAAGCTATTGAACAGATTGTTCAAATTCAAAACCGTTTGGCCGCAACAGCCAATCAAATTTGACCATGAAGCCGCCAAACAGGAAGTAAGCCAATTTCTCAACAGCCCTTTGACATATCATAACCAAACTTGGTACATAGACCCATGACATCATCATGGGGACGCTCAATGAATTTGGTGACCTTTGACCTCTAGCGGGCGCTGTTATTAACCAATATGTGTTTTAACTCCTCTCTCTTCACATGAGTATATTTCAAACAAATGTTCAATGTCTGGTGATACTGTCAGACCTCCCCATATAGCTCATTAATTATTTTTCATGGAAACATCAGAATTTGGCCACCATGTTGAAAGATGTCAAAATCAATAGTACCTATCCACAGGCCACAAATTCAGTCGAATCATCATGAAACTTGCCAGATATGATCTTCAGACCAAGCTGAACACATGTGTTAAACAGCTTTTTCAAATTCAAAACCGTTTGGCCGTGACAGCCAATCAACAAGACGGCGAAGCCGCCAAATACGAAGTCAGCCTGTTTCTCAGCAACTCTTTAACATATCATAGCCAAACTTGGTATATAGACTCATGACAGTGTGTTAAATAAAACCTAATAACATATAAAAAATATTTCATCATTATGTCAATCTGACATACAGCATACAATCAGAACACTACTGTACTTCTGTTACGCCACGTCCTGCTACACGGTCCAACACTCCCATCTAGTGGCCGATTGTCGCTACTGATGAGCATTCCCCCAACACACCTGTTTGCAATCGGCAATCACCATGCCCTACTTAAGCCGATGCCAGTTTGTGCTTTGCTTTCCCCAACCTCGGTCCCTGCCTGCCGGACTACCCGCCTTTTGCCGACCCATCGCCTGCCGGACTACCCGCCTGTTGCCGACGCTGCCTGCCGGACTACCCGCCTGTTGCCGACCCATCGCCTGCCTGACTACCCGCCTGTTGCTGAACCCTGTTGCCGACCCCTGCCTGCCGGACTACCCGCCTGTTGCCGAGCCCTGCCTGCCGGACTACCCGCCTGTTGCCGACGCTGCCTGCCGGACTACCCGCCTGTTGCCGACGCTGCCTGCCGGACTACCCGCCTGTTGCCGACGCTGCCTGCCGGACTACCCGCCTGTTGCCGACCCATCGCCTGCCAGACCACCCGCCTGTTGCCGAGCCATCGCCTGACTACTAAATACGTAACTGTACTTGTTTTAGCCTTCATTTATTTCTTAGTTATTTATTCTTTACAATTGATAATATTGCACCTTATGCTTGACTGCAGACCTTTTTTGCACCTTTTATGTAAAGTGCATTGAGTTGCCATTGTGTATGAAATGCGCTATATAAATAAAGCTGCCTTGCCTTGCCTTGCACCTATATGTTTCACATTGAACACTGTAGAGATTGTATATAGAGTCTTCTGTGTATTGTATATTATAGATACCTTTTTTTATTTTATCCTTATTGCATTTATTATTTAGTGTCTACTTGTAATGTTATGCTGGCTGCTACATTTAAATTTCCCAGCGTGGGATCAATAAAGTACATATCTATCTACCTACCCGCCTGTTGCCGACCCATCGCCTGACTATTGCCGGCCTAGCCTGGCCGTTTGCCATTGCCTTTTATTTAATAAATTCCCTGTCTTTCATCCCGTCTCCGCCTCCCTATGTTCAGCGTTTGGGTCCACACATCCCGTTCCCTAACAACAAACGAAAATAGAAAATCAAATATAATTTACAATACTGTGCCAAACATTGCAAGAATGCGATTTATGGGATGGCCAATCTTGATTTTGCTATTGCTTCACATGGTTTTATGTAATGCATGTAAGCCAGCTCCTTTAGGTGCATGTTATGCCAATTGCAACGTTTTGGGTGCACCCTGTTTGGTTTCATGTGATATAGGCCGTCTCACCCACTGTTTTCATTGCCTGAAGATCCGATGGGATTGAAACGTTGCCTTGTTTTTAAATAAATGTCATTCTGGAGCAGGAGCATAAACATTGTCTTGGGATGTGCGCACAACTCCTCTTTAAGACGCCATTACACAATTGTGTCAACATTTATTTGAGTAAGAGCATTCACAGTATGTTCACTTCATCCTGATGGTAATTGTGATTGCACCACAGATAAATTAAGACCCAGTCAGTCATGCTAGAAAAAAATCAGGAAGAGTTTAATTGTGGTTATTACCAAGAGATAGACAGCATAGTTTCTCTTAATCCACTCTAAATAAACAAGCAAATAGACAGGGTTTAAACATAATGATAGGTGGTCAAAGTTAAATACAAGTTGTACTGAATGTTTGCATACGAAACGGTGGCAAAATAACAACCAAACATGCCCTTATTGTAAAAGTCCACACTGACTCAGAGTAGATGTAGGCATCTTGTGTCTTCTGCTGCCACACAACTAGGAGTATGGCAGCTCCAAAATGGCGGCCGCATTTCATTCGCCCAGCACCCAATGCGCCGTCTACTCTTTATAATGGCTATGGTCATCATGTAGCCACCTAGTCGATTACGTTTGTCCACCAAAATTAGTTTATAGAGTCCCATTAAGCATGACCCCCACATCGCTGCATGCAGCTATATTTGGGGCCCATGCAGCGAAGCTGCGGGGACCCATTGTTTTTCTACCTTTTCTTATTGGGGCCCATGTAGCGAAGCTACAGGGAACCCATTGTTTTTCTACCTTTTCTTATTGGGGCCCATGCAGCGAAGCTGCGGGGACCCATTGTTTTTCTACCTTTTCTTATTATTGGGGCCCATGTAGCGAAGCTACAGGGAACCCATTGTTTTTCTACCTTTTCTTATTATTATTGGGGCCCATGTAGCGAAGCTACAGGGAACCCATTGTTTTTCTACCTTTTCTTATTATTGGGGCCCATGTAGCGAAGCTACAGGGAACCCATTGTTTTTCTACCTTTTCTTATTGGGGCCCATGTAGCGAAGCTACAGGGAACCCATTGTTTTTCTACCTTTTCTTATTGGGGCCCATGTAGCGAAGCTACAGGGAACCCATTGTTTTTCTACCTTTTCTTATTATTATTATTATTATTATTATTATTGGGGCCCATGTAGCGAAGCTACAGGGAACCCATTGTTTTTCTACCTTTTCTTCTTCTTATTATTATTATTATTGGGGCCCATGTAGCGAAGCTACAGGGAACCCATTGT